>CAKOGP040002058.1:92059-119579 GCA_933822405.4 Cylindrotheca closterium
CCAGTGACAACCGTGCCGGTGTCTTTTGGTAAATGTTGGGAGCCTGCCAGTCAGTCAACATTTACCAATGAGGGTGAGTAAATATCGAGGCTGGCGTTTAGATCTGCGGGCGTTTTGTTTGCATCCGCAAACAACCACTTCATAGTCGCGATACATACCGTATAATACTTGTACCGGTAGTATACAACATGCCAGTTTTGTTCATGGAGTTCGAGAATCGGGTTGGCAAGGCAATGAGTTTTCTTGCTGGTATTCTTGTTGCACTCGCAGGAATTTTTCTGTTCGGTCAAGTGGAGGAACTCTCTGATATATCCAATGGCAACGTTGTGTCTCGCAACTGTTCCTATTTATCGAAAAATACTAGGTCTAAGTATTCTCGCTCTTGCCCCACAATATCTGTACCAACATTGGATATTTTGCCTCAATGCTTTAACGGCTCTGTTTGGATGGGAGAATGGGAACTTAATAGAAGTCTTGTAAAACCAGGAGCAAGAACGCCTGCAGACGAAGATTTGGCACGACGATACCATTCTAAATTTGAATCATCGTGCAACATGACCGATATCCTAAGATTGTCGATTAATGAAATGATTTCTGGACACGTCAACGATGCTTCTGAGCTCGCGGTGTTAGAGAGAATGAAAGGATTGCGAGGGCAGACTCTCCTGCAGATCGGAACATCGGTTGACAACCGCCTGCTCCGATTTGGTTGTCCAGTTTTTGGCACCAAACGCAACGTGTATAAAGAGGGAGACATTGCAGTCTCTGAATGCCAAATTCCACTCATTGATTTTACCATGGTATATGCATTCAATGATGCGCTGACAAAGGCACACGTATCTGTCGAAGAGCAAGGGGACCATTTGAAAAAGATCGATGAGCTTATGTCGCAGCATGGAATTCAGTCTCCTCGATACATTGTACTCTCTGGTATTGAATGGGATATGAAGTGGCACAAGGACCACAAAGAGCAATTTGATTGGAACTACACCGAGCTGGTTGTTGACGAAAAAGTGTCGCTTTTGCGACGACATTATCCTAGCGCTCTTGCCCTTTTCCTCCGCACGCAGCCATATACTAGTGGGAAGGAAGGAAGCCTGGCATCTAAAGAAAGCTTCCAGCGTTACAATGATCTATTCTATGCTACTGCTCGGCACCACAATCCAAATGAAAATATTTGTGGAGGAGTCCATGTTGCAGATTTGGCTGAAATGATGCTATACAACGGTACTGCTGAATCCGGCTGGAGTGATGGCGTTCACCCTTCAGGATGGGTCTCTCTGCAGTTTATGAATGTTCTACTGAATGTGGTATCATTAATGGGTGAGCTTTGCAGATCTTGAAAATAACTATATTCTTCATTTGGAGAAAGCGGAACTCCGCCTGAGGAGTCATCAAGAAAAAGACCCAGAGCATATGCTGGATACATGCGTGCTATGAAGGCAAACACTGACAATGCGGAGTCTCTTCTCGCCTTTCTATCCGGCCCTGTTCTTCAAACTTTTCGAGCCTTTTGTTCCTTGAGAAATGTCTTTGAAACATTGTAACAAATGGATTACTCCAACAGCTTTGAATTTCTTTTATATCACACTCCTTGGGCTTATGCCACACACGAGGAGAGCTTGTTTGTCTTGTTCAAAATCTATTTTCCCTTTTTATTAAATTTAAAAAATTGCTGGTGCCAATCTTATTCGTGTTTGTTGAGATATCATTTCATATCTATTCTTCTTCATGTGTGTATTAGTTTCTAACTAGCATCGTGCATCAAGTGCCAGGTTCAAGTGAGTTAATATGCTCGTTATTGAACGACATCAGAGCGATAACGGGGTTGGAATAGTTTTACAGTGTGGCAAAAGGCAGATAATCAACAGAACTGTAAATTGTCGGACACTTTGACTTTCAAAATTGTCGGACGCTTTGACTTTCAAACGAACAAATTGGATGATAAGGCCGAAGTCGATTAGAACTGCTCGGCGATGAACTCGACATCTATATATAGTGACATTGGGATCATCCATTGCTCGACCACAAAGCGCTCATACTAAACGAACAGAGCAGCTTCGACGCTGCCATGGAGACGTTCAACGAGGTACTAATGATAGGAAAGGAAAGCTTAGGTGAAATGCACCCTAGAACAGCAGCCACAGACCTAGTACGAAGACATGGCAGCAGGAGCATACGTCCGACAAGTCATGATAAAAGATGTCATCAATAGGCGTGCTCGAAGGCCATCATCATTCGTCGAAACGAGCTTGGTAATGATGATTCATTCCCACGTAGTATAAAAGACCCTTTGCGCACCGTTGAATTCTTACAGCGCAAGAAAAAAGCGACAGCACTAAACGGATTGGGTCGATGCAATGTACGCAAATGGTGATTTGGAAAAGGCGATGCAATTCTTCCAAGAGGCACTGGATGCTAACAACGAGGAAAACTCTCATGTCTATATAGTATTATGGCAGCAGTCTAGTATGAGAACATTTCGGATGTCCAAGTCGACCAGGGGTTGCTGGAATGTGCCACTGCTGCGAGGAGTGCAACCCTCAGGATCATGATTCATTCATCAAAGGACGGTTGGTGCTGACGATCATCATGCTCACACGAAGCGACGCATGGAAGCGCAGAGATCTTTGCTGAGAGTTCTCGTGGAGAATCGGGTCTAAGCTAGGGAAATCATTAGGGAGCCGTATCTATGCAAACAAAGAGTCTGAATCGGGTGGTCGAGGAGGAATCATGCATGATGAAGGGAATAAACGCCCCCGCTTAACTAGTATCGAGTCTGGAACAAGGGCACTAGTACTGCTTGGCCATACATACGATACCAGTGATTCATTCCCTTTGAATAGAACAAATAGAAAAAAACTATCGATTCAATGATACCAGTAATCGATGATTGTGATGGCTCCAACCGCTTGAGTCGATGGGACTTTTTTGTTATTGCTGGGAGCAAACAACATGAATCGACCATAAAGCGCTCATACTATACGAACAGGGCAAATTTGAAGCTGCCACGGAGTCATTCAACAAAGTGCTATTGATAAGAGTGGAAATGGTGCGGTAGGTGCAATGTACCCAAACATCGAGTAAGACCAAGAACGCAGATCTCTGTCATCGACTATACTGCACTGAACATTTTTCGGAGGAAAGGGGAACAAAAGAGGCTCTTTTGAACAACAACAAAAAGGCCTCTGCTGGGATTCGCATCACATTATTGCACGACTTTCGTTCTGATTTGTTCACAAAGAAACCAACCAAACAAAAATGTTTCATCCTTCCCGAGTTCTATTATCCACCTTGACTCTCTGTAGCAACCATAAACGAACATGGAAAGTCTTTTGGGACTTGCAATGTCCGTTTGCCCGCAAGAACTTTTACCAACTCCCCGAGTTGAAACAGCACTTTTCGGACGAATTTGACATCTCCGTGCACTTGACGAGCCTTGCCTTTCACCCGCAAGCCTTTGTGGGTCAAAGAGCTGCGAAAGTAATTGAGAAGAACCTGGGCGAAGAAAAGAAATTCGATTTTATCAACGCTTGCATGGATCAACAAGATTTATATACCAACGATGCCGTTGGAGATTATCGAAAATCAGAAATTGAAAACATCTTTGCCAACATTGCAGTCGAAGCTGGAATCTCCATTCCCACGTTGATAGAACAAATGAATGACTGGGATTTGGTAAAAGAAAGCTATGCCGAACACAAAGTAGCACTGGGCTATGGTGTTTTTGGAACACCAAAGCATGTGATTGATGAGAAACTGGTCGCTGATACAGAGAGTGATTGGGGTGTCGACGAGTGGAAACAAAAGATAGAAGAAATAAATGGTACTGGTCAGTGACGGGAAGTCATTTTAGAGCTACAGTAGCTATGAATGCGTTCCGAAATCTTGACGGTGCGCGAGCTACTCTTCCACACGAAGCTGAACAAGTACTTTGACACATTCAACATGGCGACATTCAATGCGACATGCGACATGCGTGGAGCAAGTAGATCCAAATTTCGGTAAACTGCTGTTGTTGTTTTTGTTGTTGTTAATTTTGTAATAACATAATATTAAAATTAATAACAATAATATGGCTCATTCGGTTGATTTCATTGTGGGAAATACCTACGCTCGTATTCCCAATCATATTGCCAAGAGAAGCCGCGTTGGCGGTCATCGCAAAATCCACGATGTGACTGTCTTTGTCGACGTTGTCAACGATGGCAATCCTGACTTGCTGGACAAAGTTTCCTTTGATTGTGGAGCAACTTTCAGCCCCCAAATCTTTACTTGCGCTTGTCCTATTCCTACACAGACCCGGAACGGAACCTCCGTCTGGAGATTTTCCACTCGTCAACAAGTCTATGGTCCCTTTGACGTCAAGATCAAGATTTATGGAGCCGGTGGCACCACCTTGGTTTGCAACCATGAGGTCCAACTCAAGTCCAACAGTGAAATCATGGCACATCGTGAGCCAGAAATGAACTTTGTGGAATACAAACGCTTGAGACCTCTTTCCAAGATTCGATTGCCGGATGGAGCCCAGTTTGGCATTGAACTAGAAATGTCCTCTGGAGCCACCATTACGCCAGAGTACTTGGCATATGAATTGAGCGGCGATAATCGCTATCAAGTACAAGCCTATGACTACACTCATGCAACCGTTGATCACTGGAAGATTGTCCCCGATAGTTCTATTGTGTGCAACCGATCCGAGCCAGATTGCAACAAATTTGAACTAGTTTCTCCCCCCTTGGGTCCTGGGGCAGGATTGACTCAAGTCCATGCCATCTTGTCCAAGGTGACCAATGTCAATGTCAAGGTCAACAAGAGCATGGGATTCCATGTCCATGTGAACGTCTCCCGCTATTCCGTTCCCCAACTGGTCAAGGTTTGCCAACAGTTTGTCAAATATGAAGCCGTCATGGATCTACTCATGCCCCCGTCTCGTCGCACGGGCAGTGTCGAATCCAATCAGTTCTTTGCCAGCAATCGGCGACACGTGGAGAACCTTGCTCGCAACAGTCGTCGCTCCGTCATTGACACTTTGGCAAATTGCGAAGACTTGCAATCCTTGGTCTACACCATGAATGGTGCCACGGATGGGAGTGGCCGCTATTTCAAATTGAATTTGCAAAATTTGGTGACGGGTCGTCAACCTACCATTGAATTCCGCCAGCACTCGGCCACGTTTGAATACGAAAAGGTTCGAGCCTGGATACGCTTTTGTGTCTTGTTGACCTCCAATGCGGCTAAATTGCGAGCCCCCACCTCATTTTCTTCCGACAAGACTGTGGACGAACAGTTGGAGGCCTTGTTTCAATACGTCCTGAAGGATCGTGATCTTCGAAACTATTACAGGAGCCGTGCTCAAAAGCACAATCACGCGGATCCTGCGGAAGCTGCCTGTTGCGATGAATGTCGTTCCGCGCCTAATTCTGTCTCATCATCCTCTCATCGTCCGGCCAAGCAAGTTCGTCATGGGTTCACAGGGTTCTGTGTTACAACCAATTCAGGCAGTATATAAACTGACTCTATATTTATATATAGTTTCTATACATTTTATAGTATAGTACAGGTATTGCAACAAGTTGGAAATAAAAATCAATCATCTTATAATTATAATATAGAAGTCCTATAATCCGATCATCATCATCATCATACTTTCACTATTATCATAATATGTTTTATATTATTCAATTGCCCTTGCCCGTACTTGCCGTCAGTTTGACCATTTCCGATCCCTCCACATCGTAGTCCTCCTGCAATTGGGGATCTTCGTATTCAAATTCAATTTCTGCGGAAGGTCGTCGCGATGCGGGTGGTTCCGGTTTTCGAAGTGGCCGAGCCAAATTAATCTTGAAGACTTGATACCCAAACAAGGCTGCCGTTACCATTTGCATTAGTATCAGCGTGGCGGACGGGGGTTTGGATGCACCAGCAGCACCACTAGTGCTTCCAGACGAAGTGGATTTGTTGGATACTTGGATTGTGGTTTGAACAGCTTCCTTCTTTTCAGCCTCGGACATCTTTTCATATCCCAAGGCTTGTGCAATGGTCGTGTGGCCCGCAAAATCCACATCGTGATTGGGACATTTCAATTGACGTAGCAAGGCCGAATACATGATTTGGGGATGCTCCATGAGTCGTTGGTACAACTCCGTCTTGCTGCCATCACAGGTCGAAAAGAGAGAATGGTTGTAGAGCACGTCCAAAGTCTTTTCGGTTGTAAAGGGCATGAGTTTGGGTTGGTAGGCACAGTCCCGATACCGAAACAACTCTTCGGCCAAGGCAATGTCCGTATCATTGAATTCTACAAAATCCCGTTCCCCCTCATTGTCATGGTTCTTGACGTATTCGTGGCTGGCAATGAGACCATTGACCGTTCGGCCTTGCAGAATTTGCGTGACGACCACTTGGACAATGTTAATGTCCGAAGAGTCCATTCCGGTCGTTTCCAGCAACTTGACTTCCCATCCTTCGTTGAGATATGCCAACGAGGCTCCCAATGGATTGGTTCGGGCCCCCAGCATGTCCAATCGTTTTGTTTGTTCGTCCGGTTTGTTGTGGGTGTCGCACAACCAATCTTCGTAGGTCGATTCCTCATATTCTCCATCTGCGTGCTTCCACATGGAAACGAATTGATCAAAGCGGGGGGTCCGGTAATGTTCAATGACCAAAACATCCTCCTTGGAGACACCCAATTTTTCGATTATTTTCTTCATGGCACTCAAAGCGTCATGCTTGGCCGATGGTCCAATTTGATCGAAAAATGCCGATCCCACAATGACACCATTAATGTCCGGTTCGTCAAATCTCGATTGGAGTTTCTCCCAGATTTCTTCATTCTCTTCCTCTGGTTCCGTAATGAGTTTATGGATATCGTTCCCACCCCATCGCCAATTCGTCAAGGCATAGGTCCGTACATGACCTTCTTCCTTGGCTTTGGACCATTTGCTCACAAATTTGTAGACCGAATAATAGGCAGAATTGTGAGGACCGGCCAAAAAGACAATCTTTTTGTTTCCACCCAACAATAAAGCTTCGTGTTCTTGATCTGTATTGATAGGCCACGCATTGGCAGTAGCAGTTGATGATGATGATGACGAGGATGCCAATAATACTGCTACTAGCAACACGACCAAACGACCAAGTGACGGCTGACTTCTTGCGATGGAAGTTATTGTTGTGGAAAGTCCTCCTACTGTCAGGATCATTTTTTTCTTCAGTGGTTCTTGCGACAACTGTTAATTCGTGTCAGGGCTTGAAAGAGTGAAACGAGGAAGGAAATATCCAATGGATGATACTCTCGTAATCGTTGTTTGTTTGCTGTTGTTGTTGTTGTTGTTTTTGTTTTTGTTGAGGTGATTATGATGATAATCAACGAGAATTCCAAAATCATCATCGGTCATCGTGATGTTGAAAGAAGACTCGATATCCATACGTCACGCATGAAAGTCTATCTCAGTACCTTTCGAAACTAGTCATCGCAATCCTTCACAAATGAAAATCTAATCAATGCGATCGATAAGATTGTGGATGACGATGTGCAGTATTGAGTATAGTACAGTATATATATATATGCTGCCTGACATATCACACTTACTAATATATCTTGATCTAACAAACAAACAAGCAAGCAAGCAAGCAATTAAACAACCATCATGTCAGATCCAAAAGATCAACAGCAACAACAGCAGCAGCAGCAGCAGCAGCAGCAGCAGCAGCAGCAGCAACAACAACAAGAATCATCGTCCGGACCATCCATTCGCATGGTGATTCAACGATATCGATTCGCTCGAATGTTGTTGGAGGAATCTCAAGTGGTCAGCGTGGGTCATCCATCCTCCTCCTTATTGGTTAACGAGGCTGAAAATGACAATGATGACAATGTTGAAACTGGTACCAATGATGATGATGAGAACAAAGAAGCCACAGTGGGATTGCTGGTGTATATCAGTTTTTCAGCCTTGGCGTCCAAAGAAAAAGTGGAACAAGCCGCCAAGACAGTACTCAACATGCCAGTAGGAACACTCGGAGCTTGGGGAGACGGATCGGGCGTCAAGAGCATGTTGCAATTATTGACGGCAAGAAATAATGCGGCACTGAAGACGAAAACGACAACGACTAAAGGAGACAATGAATCCTCATCATCCAACGACAATAATAATTCCCCCCTATCCATAATTCTGGTGCCCCAAGCAAATCTGATCGCCAAGATCAAGAAGAATGGGAAATCCATTCAGTATCGGGATCAGATTGCCAAGGAACAGGGAAATGAACTCTATGATTTCTTTTGCCTAACGGTGGAAGACTTACTGCAAGACCATCATGCTGTATGCAAGGGAGACAAGCCTGCAAATGGTAGCAACAAGAAATCAAACAACAATGACAACAATAACAACATTCCCGATCCAAGCATACCACCCAATCAACTCTTTCGACGACGGACCAGTGAATTTGCAACCTTTGAAGATGAAGCAACCTCCCCTTGCGGTTTGCCATTGACAACAATCGATGGAACACCTGTGACCAAGTCGGCTCGCAAAAAGATGCAAAAACAATACGAGGCTCATGCCAAGCGACATGAAAAGTGGTTGAAGCTGAATCCACAAGAAAAAGAAGAAGCAAACAACAAATCAGCAAACAAGTCACCGGAACCAGACAATATGAAACCATCACTCGATTCATCCTTTCTGCAGCTGGTCAAGGGTACCTTTGGTGCCCGACAGGGAATCGAAATGCAATCGGACATGGGGCCCTTTTGTCACGTGGTCGAATTATAATATTATATACAGTACAGTAGGTCCTAACAGTATATTTTAAAATAATAATACCTAGGAATGATAACTTTGGATATTACCTTTACAGCAGTACAGTACAAATGGGATCAAACTCCAAGCATTGTCTCAGTACATATGTCGCCACTGGTTTTAATATCTAAATCAATAAGAAGAGCTTATTCAAAACAAAAGCAAATCCTTCTTCAGTTTGCTCTTTTTCCATTTGGGCAGTTTCGCAAAGGCTCCTTTGGTCATTTTAAAGTATTTCTCAAAGTCTTCTGGGGACAAGTACATTTCGCGATGTTGCTTGTCCATTCCCTCCACACGAAGTTGCTGAATGTCTTCCAACGCATGAAAGTGGCCATCCCAATTCGGTGGTTCTCCTTCTTTGGCAGGTTGCTTGCCTTGGAGTACCGTCTTGCCTTCTACTTTGGGCAAGAAAATCTTGGTCTTGGTGAATTTGCGTCCCTCGAGATCAGTGCCAGTAATTCTAACATGTTTCTCCAAGCCCACCATGGTCGTCTCCTCACTTTCAATCGACGAAAAGCCTTCTCGAAAGGCGGCTTCTTCTGGATTGATTTCGGCATCTTCGTCGTCTTCTCCTCCTCCTCCTCCTTCTGGCTCTTCACCTCCTTCTGGAACATCTGATTTTGGCTTGGCAAACCTTTTTCGAATTTCTTCGGCTTTTTCGGGATCCAGTGGAGCTTCTCCCTCTCCTTCTGCAGTAGTGGCGCTCTTGCCCTTGGTAGCGTCCTCTTGAACATGTTTCTCAAAGGCATCCTTCATCGATTTAAGCGTTTCACCAGCATGGCCACCAGCTTTGATGTCAGGTTCTTCTACCTGGTGAGTACCCTTTTCCGACCATTTTTGAACCGATTCGTCCACTCCCTTCTTACGGGCTTCCACAGGGACCGCGTCGTCGCCAATCAGAGCCTTCATTTTCGCCTTTCTTTTTTCCTCTGTCTCCAACTGGATTTTCTTCATCTCTTCTTCAATTCGCTTTTTCGCGAGCTCATCTGCGTTTTCTGCCATTGTTGTGCCTTTCTTGTTGTTATTGTTATTATTGTTGTTATATTATATATTCCTTTTTCTCTACCGGTAGGTTGGATAGTCGTAATGATGATAGTGCGAAGATATTATGATTTTGGCAGCTGATGACACAATTAAATTCGGCGAGATGTCACAGTGTGACACGAAATGACTCTAATGAGATTTTGATCGCGTGATACCGGTATATATGACTGACTCAAACATCTTTGACTCACGTGACTACAAAACAGACACCATGATGGCATTGTATTATTACTGCGGTACCTTCACCGGTCAGTACAGTATACCAGGGTACTGTTGCTTCAAGCTGGTGTTGTTCCGAAAGCGTAATAGTAGCGAACAGCACATGTTTTTGTCAAATTGAACCTGAAAAAACAGTTTGAAGTTATGCACACTGGTAATGAGTACATTGTACTGCATATTGAGTTACGAACTGAGTTACGAGGTACAGGCGACGTCTGTCATGCGCCCTAAACACGATTGACATTGGAGGGAACATATGGTATATTTGCCGCTTCTCAAACCCGCAGTTGGACACCATCCCCACTTGTTATTCCATCGTAGTAATGTCGTTGTTTCCAGCCATACAACGTGGCGACTATTTGGCTACATTGACCTTAATTGACCATGAAGGGGCGGATATCGAAGAACGGAACACTAACGGCGGCACTCCTTTGCACGTTGCCTGTTACTACGACAATGAAGAAGCCTCCATCATTGCAAATCTACTTTTGGATCGCGGCGCCAATGTCAACGCTACAGACAACGACGGTTGGACTCCCATGCACGTAGCTTGCGATAAAGGTAACTTAGAAGCTGTCATTCTTCTTATTGGCCGCAATGCTTTGTTAGAAACAAGGGCGGATACACTAGGAGGAGAAACTCCATTCCATACGGCATGCGCTAAAGGACGTTTGGAAGTGGCTCGGCTCTTGCTATCGAAAGGGGCAGACATTGAGACTTTTTGTAGTAACCAATGGACACCCTTGTGCTCGGCATGTGAAAAAGGTCACGTACAAGTGGTCCAATTGTTGGTGAACAACCACGCGAATCTCGAGGCACGAACCAACGTAGGAGCGACCTCCTTGCATATTGCCAGCCGGCAAGGTCATGAGGAGGTAGTAAGACTCTTACTGAGCAATGGTGCTGATATGGAGGCTAGACAGCAACACCATTGGACACCTTTGCATGCAGCATGCCATCAAAGTCGTATGGATGTTGTCTGCCTTTTGCTGAACCGAGGGGCGTATCTGAACGCGAAGGACATCAGGGGTTGGACTGCGCTTCATATTGCCTGTTGGAAGGGCAATTTGGAACTTACCCGTCGCTTTCTAGGACGAAATGCAAATATCGAGGCAACCACAAATCGAGGATCCACGGCTTTGCACCTAGCTTGCTTCAATGATCACGTGGACGTCGTACAATTTCTATTGGATAATCGTGCAAACGTGGAAGCTGTACATACCCCTTCATGGACACCACTGCATTTCGCATGCGCGAGAGGAAACTTGACAGTTGCCCAACTTTTATTGGAACGAAATGCCAACCTAGAAGCAAAAACAAAGGGCGGAAAGACTCCTTTGATTGCAGCAGGTATTTGTGGGCACTTCGAGCTGGTGTGGTTCTTGGTACGAAGATACCCGTTGTTGATTCTACAAAACTAGTTAAAGGATCGGAGCTAACCTAGAGATAGAACACAACGGAAACAAAATTTGTGTTTTAGGAGAATTCATTATTTCTACCGCTAGCGTTTTTTCCCCAATTGAACCTCCCCGCTACTGTTGTGTCGTCAAAGGTTCCAGCCACACTTGTGCCACCACGCCTCTCGTATTGTCGCATCCACAACGTCCAGGACTGCGAGTACGATTTGCGTCCTTCCCGTCCTTCCTCATTTTCGAAAATTCGTTTTGATTTTCCGATGCCAGCAATTCCACTAAGCCCGTCATCACCAATCCTGTTTCCATTCACTTCCACTTCACTATTCTTATCTTCCTCCCCATGTTTGTACAGACAGATTCTCACTCCAGCAAAAATAATGAGTAGAAAGGCGGTCGCAGCTGCCAGTATTGCTGTGTAGCCAGTTTCCGTGATGTCGCTAGAAGTACCAAGGTCTAATTCCAGCTGATTCTGCCCACACAGACACCCCGCTCGCCGTGCCCTAATTGCCAACGCATCACAAACATTGTTTGCTCCCCATTGATCTCGATATACTTTTTCGATTGCCGAACAGGAAATTTCATCGCGCTCAATGTCAACTCTTTTCCCAGGATTGATTAACGCAATACCAGGTGGGCAGATTCCAAAACACTGCTTCTCTTCTTCCTGCCCTGAGACATCACCATTGTCGCTTTCAGAAGTGTTAACTGGATCTATTGTCGCCGTCGGCTGCTCAGTCATAATGTCAATCGTCAATGTATCATCAAGTCCTCTCGTTGGAAATGCCGATGGCTTGTTCGTGGGCAGCAAGCTTGGAGTTTGGGTCGGTACAAGACTGGGCATTGGAGTTGGTGCAAGACTGGGCATTGGAGTTGCAATTGAAGGACTTCCAGAAAAAACGTTACTTGGACTGGAAGATGGTGCATCCGTCGGCGTCGAGGAAGGAACCGAGGAGGGCATCACGGTTGGTACCAAGGAAGGGTTGTCGGTTGGTATAAAGATCCCAGAAGTTGGCGACATGGTCGGCTTGGGAGTCGTTGGGGATTCACTCGGATTAGATGACGCTGTGATTGTCGGCGCCGTCGTCGTTGGTGCACCACTCGGCATGATCGATGGAAGTCGTGTCGGTCCAGCAGTCGTTGGTTCAATGCTAGGAATCGCGGATGGTTGAATTGTTGGTTCCGCTGTCGTGGGCTCGCTACTTGGACTGTCTGATGGAAGTATACTAGGCATATCTGACATGGTTGGTAGCATCGTCGGCCCTGGAGTAGGTGGTCTCGTCGGCCCAGGTGATGGCTTTGGAGTAGGTCCAGGGGTTGGATTTCGCGTGGGCGGTCTTGTTGGCCCCGGTGTTGGCTCTCGAGTTGGTCCAGGAGTTGGATTTCGCGTTGGCGGTCTTGTTGGCCCCGGTGTCGGCTCTCGAGTTGGTCCAGGAGTTGGATTACGCGTTGGCGGTCTGGTTGGTCCTGGCGTTGGGTCTGGGGTAGGTCCAGGAGTTGGATTACGCGTTGGTCGTCGCGTGGGTTCCCTCGTCGGAGGTCTCGTTGGTTGGGGTGTTGGCGGTGGAGTAGGTTGCGGTGTCGGACTTGGAGTGGGCCGTCTCGTCGGTTGCGGAGTTGGTCTTCTCGTTGGAGGTCTGGTAGGTGGCCTCGTGGGTCGTCCTGTTGGCGGTGGAGTCGGTGGACGGGTAGGTGGTCTCGTCAGACTGGTAGTGCAAACCTTTGAAGAATCCCCCGCATTGTAGGTAAGTTCGGTCCAACCTAGGCGCGGATTATTGGCTTCTGGTATACTCAAGGTTCTTTGGCTGTCTGGTGCCCAAGCAAATGTTTCAATTTGTCCAGCGACTGGATGAGTCCAGTCGACGCACGCCCTACTCCTATTGTCTGGATTGGCCATGGCACTCCAGACGCTTGTCCCCGGACATCGCAAGAATACAAACGTCCGTACTGCGTTTCCTAGTCCAATCATGGTTCCGTCCATCGACATTTCTGCACCGGTCCACGTTCTCTTCATGATATGAATGCCTCCATTGTTCTCATATTGTTCAAAATCGTACCTTCCAATCGCTCTCGGTGAATAAAATCGGACGTTTCCCTCCAACCGACTGGACCAAGCCGATGCAGGAATATGAAACAGACGATTGTATCGAAATTGATTTTCTCGGTCCCATTTCGTAGCAAGATAAATGTCTGCCGTGATAAGATGAAAGATTAAGGAAGGATGGAAAATGAAGTTGTCAGTATCAGAAGCAATACACTCAAATTACTACGCATAACACCCAAAACAATATACTAACCTCCGACAGCTTCGTCGTCCCCCCACCCCTTGTGATCCAAAAACATTGCCTCGCAATCAGCGTGATTGGTAGGCGACGATGAATGGTCATAATAAAATGTCAACTTGGACATCCTACTAGTAGGAATCCTATCGTTGTCATTGTATTCCCCTAGTCTCGGTTCTCTTATTTTGACAACATGGTAGCTACCCCTTCCCCTGTTACCACTGGTGGCTCTTGCTTCATTGTCCCCCGCGTCCATAATGTAGAGACATGTCTGATCGACTCCCGACTTTCCACAGGAGCCAATCGTCAATGACTCCCAATCGCGATTGCTGAAAAAATCAGAGGATACTCTTAGCGTCATCAGTCGGTCCCCTGTGCGGGAGTCAAATAGCCCAATTCGTTGGCCACCACCTCCGTCGCTGATGCCAAAAAATATGGGACGGTTGTTGTGCCTCTGTGATGGTGAAAATGCCAGCCCACTGATTTCTCGAAAGCCAGGACCATTGGGATCTTCCTTATCAAGAAGCGAGTCCGCAACCTTGCGTTTGACAACGGGGCACATGACTTGAGCGTGAACTGAATGCCATGATGCTGTGGTGACGACAAAGGCGATGAACACGAAACTTAAGAATGCAGCTTTGGACATTCTTCTCATTGGTTTCATTGGTTTTCTCCTTTCTTATATTATTCTATTATCTCTAGATGTCTTTCGTAGTCTTCTCGGTTAGCTTACAAGAAATTCCGATGGTGAGGTTGAGAGGAGAGTTCCTGATGCATATAGCCTGGACTTCACGTATCAAATATATCTTATTCATTCATACCGGTATGGATTTTCTCGCTTTTAATCTTTGAAAATTCTGAACGGTCTCAAATTTGGCGCCAAAGCCAATACTTATTAACCCCCTGTAATTCCAGATTTGGTGGCGCCGTTTTGATTCTATTAAATGTATAGTAATTGTAACAAACACTTAACCCCTCCTCTATAAATAACTTATTTTAGAAAGAGAACCCAATGCAATATCACAAAAGGCAGGTGTGATTGGCGCGTGCCAAAGATCATAGTAACTGTATTCTGTCACGTGGCCAAAAGCGAGGATTGTTGCTTTTGAGAGCGACAATATGTACCGGAATCAATCCCGTCAAATTTTCGACAAGAAAACTCATGACATCCGATACTGATGAACAGAAGGATAATACTAGAAATGTTTCGGAAACGAATGCAACAATAGACGACAAGAGGAAAAAGAAGCTCAAGAAGAAACGGAAAAAGAACAAGCGGAAGCTGTCTGTTGATCACGAAAAAAATACAGAAAGCACAAGTGACAAAACCCTAGACACATCACGGATAACATCATCGCATAAATCCACGACAGCCAATGATTTGAACGATTCGCCAAAGCCAAAGTCGAACAAGAAGAGAAAGACAGAAACTTCACCATCAGAATCCCAATCATTAACAACAGAAACGGAAACCACCGATGGCCCTCCGCAATATTCCTTTCAGGTCGATGACACAGATCACTGTGAAACACCTGTCGAGGCCTACCGAGATTTGCTCGATGTTTTGGATAAGATATGCAAATCGTTGAACAAGACACGCGCCAAGTTGCTAGTTTATGATCCCTATTATTGCAATGGCGGAGTGAAACGGAAATTGGGCTCCTTGGGCTTTGAATCCGTCATTAATAGGAATCGAGACTTTTATCAGGATATCGAAAATCATGAGATTCCAGCCTATGATGTCCTCATTACCAATCCTCCCTATTCGGGTGTCCATATGGAAAAGCTTTTATCTTTTGTGAATGCATCCAACAAAAATGACAGAAAGAAGAATGCCAAAGGTTCCGTCAACCCGCATAACAAACCTTGGTTGTTCTTGCTCCCTCACTTTGTCTATACCAAAGACTACTACCATCGAGCGCTCAAGTCCAAGCCATTGAAGGATCAAATTTACTTTTTGGTACCCGAGGTGCGTTATTCCTACGTACCTCCCTCATGGGTCGAAGACTCCAAAGGATCAACGGCATTGTCCAAGGGCAAGACCAAAACGGCACCCTTTCCCAGCTTTTGGTATTGCCACACCGGTAACAAGTTTCCCAAGTCTTGGTTGACAGATACCTACGGCCCAACTGGATCATTCCGGTCCAGTAATCCCACTCACAAGTTGAGGTATGCCAGTTGCACCAACGATATTCCAAGAGATTTCAAGGGGGAGTTTGACGAGACAAAGAAAAGACCGAATCCCAAGGCCCGAAAACGAGCGGCGGCCAAGAAGCGTCGGGAGGCAATGTCTGGGAGGTAACGGACGAAGTCATCCATTTTTACCTGTGCAAATAATGTCGAAACTGATACAACTATTGACTCAAATTATATGCGATGCAGCAGCTCGTAGTGGCTTCGACAGATCACCTTATACATCAACATCACGTTGCACAAGGGGCAACAAACAGAAGTGGCTCCAGGCTGTATGCTAAAGCTAAGAATTCTAATTTTCCATTCACAAATCCCCTTCCTTTTTAAAAGCATATACAATCTATAGAGTTACAAACAATTCCTCCAGCGCTTTCTTTGTGTAAGATACAGCATCTGGTAATGATGCGACTGGTTCTTGAGAATGAGGTTTGACTGGCATATACGGGGGCGGTCCGAATTCAGGAGATGCATAAATGGATACAGGCGATGGATTTCGATTGAGTTGCTCCTGCATAAGTTGTTTCCATACTTGCAATTGCAATGTTCGTTCGACGTCGCATTCCTTGGCTGACGGATCGCTCATTTGTGGACCTTGGGCCCATCCAAATCGAGCATGGATGTATTCACAGTGACCACATATGGTCTTTATCAGTTCGGGCCACCATATTTTGTCACGATCCTCGTTTGGATTAAAGACTCGCTCGCAGGCGCAGTACCAGTGGGACAAATCGGCATTCAACTTGAGCTTGGCAAGCGATGGTGATGACAAGAGGTCTCGTGTTTGAAAGGGACTGCCGAATAGGCGCTGTCGATGGGTTTCAAATGTGACCATCGTTTCAGGAACCGTTTGCTCAATTTCTTTCAGACTAAACTCTAGAAATTCAAGGGCTTCCGACTTGGACCAAGCATCCAGCCCTCCATGAATATTGATAAATCCACCCACGTTCACGATATCAATCAATTCCTTGCATTCCAAAAGTTGCTTCTTCAAGTCTTCTTGGTGTGAAGCAACATCATATGCACCACAATAAATGTACTCGTCGTCTTTCAAATATCCTCCTGATGTATGTATCTGGCACACCACTGCCAAGCCGGATTCGTTCAATGATTTGACCAGCAAATCCTTATCGAATGTCCAAGCAAGTCGGATCACTTCAATTCCGTGGTAACCTTCTTCTTTGATACTCTTTAGAAGCTCTGGTGAGAGAGGGTCATCGATTCCCCAAAGTGTCTTGATCAGCTTCAGCTCCGGTTGTTTCGTCATGATGGAGGTATATATTATAGAATAAGATATATTAATATCGTATGTCAAACAGAATCGAAGTTGTCGAAACAATTTCATCGCCAGCCGAACTTCACACGAGTACTCAACGCATATTTTCATCGCCAAACCGGGGTGGAACATTTATATATCATATGTCGATGAGATAGTCAGTCGTAATAATACCAACAAGATGGCAACAATACTCAAGCATGTATTATGCTTATTGATCCTGGCTCCCGCAGTGCTGGTTCGAGCAGAGTCCAGCATACTACTAGAGAACAATGCATCGTCGTCGTCATCACGAGTTTCGACTACCATTAAATTTGAATACAAACTGGATGCCTCGAACATTCCGCAATATGGGTCGGTCCAAACCGTTGTCGACGTAATTGATTCTGTCATGATTGATCGGATGCAGCAAAAGTTATCGCCATTAGAAGCCGCTCAACTCGGCGATGCAGTGCTGTTGGATCAAGTCAAGAGCGAGATTTATTCCCAGTGCTTTGCCAAGGGCGACGAGTGTGTAATGGCACGATCGATGTTGACCATTTCCCACAACGGCACAAAATCGGAACGATCCCTTCAATTTGCAGCCCTTCGACTGGTGCAAGAATTCCTCAAAGAGTTTGATACCAGCTATGTCGATGTGGCAACCACCTACATGTTTCCGAGAATCATTCAAACCGCTGCCAAATTTGATATTCATGGAGTGAATGTACATTTGAAACCAAATGCTATTGAAATTTTCAGAGAGACCATGCTGGTGGTCTATGGAGATGCCCTTACGGCAAAGCAAGGAAGTATGGATCTATTGGATATCCAATACAACTTCCAGGAGAAAAAGCAGGGCGACGATGATGCACCATTCTTGGAAGCCCACCTCATGATCAGTGGAACATGCCGTAGCTGTACCGAGAGGTCCTTCCAATATATATTTGACACTGTCTTTGAGGAGTCCAGAGACGAGTTTCAGAATCAACTCCGGTTAAATGCAGACTCGAAAGGAATCTCCGAGTTTGCAGGAGTGACCGAAATTGCATACTCTTGGCCAGAAGAACCAGAGTTTCTGGACTCGTTGGACGAAACCTTTTTTGTGGAAGATGTTGCAGATGAGGTGACTGAGGAGGAGATTCCTTGGTGGATAATATGGATCGGTATCGGACTTTTGCTGGTCAGTCTAGGGTTGGGCATATTGTTGTTTGGCATGGACGACATGCGTGCCTGGGAGACCAGCCGCCGAAACAACGAAAACAACAACAACACCAGCAACAACAACAGCACCAGCGATTCTTCCACCAAACCAATCGATGATGTGAGTGACACGAGCGATGAAAATAGTCAATTTACTCTATCATCCCGGTATGAATTGGAAGAAATTGTGATGGGCGACTCCAACCCTTACGCCAAACACAACGTCGGGTCGCCCAGTAATTCCGATGGATCGACGTATTCCATTTGAGGTCCTAGAAAAAATACACCAACTGAAACGATAGGTAGTATTATATACTTCCATATGAATTATGAAATGAATGAATGAATCACCCAATAGAGAAAAACTTGTCAAATGTCAAGCAAATTGGCTTTTCTTAGAAACAGTATAGTATTGCAGTATTAATATTGCGCTATCAAAATTCGTAATGATCAAAGGATGGCGAGAATTGTAAATCCAGCCATTCTTGAATCGATGGAATTTCGTAGGCAGGAATGAACAAGAGTTGATTGGCATCCATTGAAACAATGGGAACCCCGGACGTAACTTCTTCAAAAAAGTACGCAGCGACTGCCAGCATGGCCACTCGACCATTGAAGAGTTCTCGCTCTTGCATATTTCGTTTCATTCTTGGTGGTGCTCCCTCCAAGAACTTGAGTGGATCCCACAGGCAATCCCCCGGCAAATAGGCATCACCAATATTGTCCTTTTCTTGCATCTCCTTTGCAAAAATGTCCAAATAACCAAGGTTGAGCATGAACAGCGTCATGAGGAGAGGAAAATAGGGAAGGGTGACCGTATCGTACACAATGGGTCCGAATTGGTCGTCGTCCAAGAGCAAACGATCCAGCATTTCTTGCAGCGGCCAAAAAACGGCAGCCAACATTGCCAACCGGCCATGTCGAATCTCTGCTTCTCGGTAATCTCGCAATATAAGGGCCGTGGGTCTATCTTTGGGTGCGGGTGTTTGTTCGGCTCCCGGCAAGGATTGCAACAGCTTGTACTGAATGTCCAAAATATAGTCTTTGGACGCAAAGCCCAAAGGATCAAATCCCCAATCACCTGGCAGACATTCAGATCCTACACCTGCTGCCACTGGCACGACGCCTTGCAATAGCGCCTTTTCCAATTCGGAAGAATCCAAGGTTGGTGGAATTTTTTTAAAGTTGTCGCCGTCTCTCATGTTCTCTTCCTCGTCATCGTCATCCTCGTCATGATCCATGAGTTCAAACAAGGTATTGACATCGTCGGCAAACCCATCAATGCTCAACATTTCATCATTTTCTCTCAGAAATTCTTTCAATTCGCTGTCGTCCAATTTGACATCCTGCAACATGTTTTCCAAGAGGAGGAATTCGTCGTCCTCACCATCACCACCACCATCATCCTCATTGTCAAACGTTTCATCGGTAGGAGCCACTTCCAGTGCCGAAAGTACCCATCGAGGTCGTACGCGATTGTTGTTGTTGTTCTTGTTGAAAGGCGACGACAAGTTGCCATCAGAATAATGATGACGAGACGGCGAGGATTGTATCCGTTTCCGGCGTGACAAGGAGGATTGAAATGCGAGCGGCGGCGGAGCAGTTGCCGAAATGGAACTCGAAACGGATGTCAGGAACGACTTCATATTTTTAGTTGTATTGTTTCAGTGATGTATGTAGTATGACTCGGACTATCTGCACTTGTTGTTGTTGTTATTGTGATGAATTCTTGTTGCAAAGAAGAAGTTCTTATGCAAGGCAGTAGACAGTATGTTTTGAATGAATCAATGAATGAATCAATCTTCCTGTGGAAACTTTTTCGTTGATTTGATTTGCGCTTCTGAATTCTTTTTCTTCCATTGGTGGGATGACGATGACGACATGCGGTTGGTGCGTGTATGGAGCGTGCGAAGTTGAAGCTTGGAATCTTTGAAAGGACACTAAGAAAGTACTTCACATGTCACGCTTCTCTCATTCTCCTTTTGCTCCGCAGATATTTTATTTTGGCAACACATACAGTATGATGGAGATGATTGAGATCTCGTGACTTTTATATTTCATTGCAGTCAATGCACTTCTTTGTGGTGACCTATGAATTCATTTTTTGTCCCTTTAGTGGGAATGGAATCTTGGCAAGAAGTTTGGTGAACAGTCTGGTCGGGTTGGGACATTTCGTGTCGGTATGGTGCACCAAACCAGCATCATCATCATCAACATCATCATCATCATCTTTTGGTGGCGATGATGAGGACGAAGTGATGATGACCATTTTTCCTCATCACAATGGACGTCTACAGATCTTTACAACGACTGTGGAGGAATCCAAATGGAGATGCCTAGATGAGAATAGTGCTTGGGAGACGTTTGTATATTCCAAGAGTGACGAAGCAACCCAAACGGGGTTACGGTCTCTATTTGAAGAACACAGCCAGCATAACAAAATGACGACGGATTCATCCCCAATAATTCCAGTGGTCATTGATTGGCACGGGGCTCATGCCTATCAAAGTCTGCCCTTTCCACCACATTGGAAAGTAATATATATGAATTTTCGGGTCTATGCGGCCGGAATTCAGGACGAGACGCGACATGCTTGGTTGAATCAAATGGAACAACGGGCATTGCAAACAGCCGACCAGGTCGTTGTGTTATCCCAGCACGACAAAGAATTGTTAGAAAACTTATTATTGGAGGGAAGCGGTAAGGAACTACAAGTCTTTTATCCACCGCTTCGAAAGGATATACAAGAGCTTGGTACATTGTCTTCTTCCTCTTCAACTCCTCCTCTTCCATTATTGCCAACATCACTACCAGTCGGCAAACGATTTGTCACTTGTGTGGTGCGCCTGTCTCCCGAAAAGGAGACGCTAAGGTTCATTCCCTTTCTAAATAGCATTCGGGATTTGATGGAGTCCAAGGGATGGATCCCCATGTTGGTTGGTTCTCCCTCTGACAAGCCATATGCCCAAATGGTCCGGGACCAGTTGTTCCACGATTTCCCACAGGCCATGGATCTGGTCGATACCTTCTTGTCACCACACGAACTGTGTGCCATTTTTCAAGCCACAGCAATCAACTTTCATCCTTGTTCGTACGATGCCTATGGCATGACCATTGTGGAAGCTGCGGCCATGGGAGTCCCATCCGTAATCGCGGATAATGGGCAAGTCGGTGCCAGTCATTTGATTGGGAAGGATGCCTTTGTGCCCATGGACATGGTGGTGGTGGCAACAATAGCACTAGGAGGAGGAGAGGAGGAGAATCGTGATGATATTAACAGCCACAAAAGTCTGCAGCACCTCAGGACGATACTCCAGGATGACGCAAACCTACGCGATATAGGGCAACGGGCCCGCGAGCGAGCGTTGGCTTGGAACGAGGAGGCATATGGTTCGAGACTCGTTGCATTGGTGTCTAGTGATGCATGAATGAAAGGCTGAAACTTGGCAATGCATCATGATCGCAAAAGCCAAAACCGATGATGGTCTTATTTGTGGATGGATGCTCTATATATTCAATATAAGAATCAGCCGTGTATGATCCGCAATGCATGCGCTCTTGGGAACAAATACAGTATCGGCTAGTCACATTTAAAACGTCTTTGTTGGTACCTCAACACTAGAATTTTCGATACTCATGCAGGACCAGTATGAACAGTCATAATGAAAAGTTAAGGATCCATATGGGGTCTATTTGCTCGAACATTCCATGAACTCCTCGCAGTATACCTCCAAGCAAGATGGCCAAAGTGATTTGGGCAATCATAGCTTTTTGGGATATTCAAGAGTTCCTGCGATATCTGTAAGTATTCTTGATACAATCGTTTGAAGTCTTGCTTTTTAGTTGAAATTGTCGAAGGCATTCGCGAGAGGAACGAAACAGTCCAACGCACCCAAGAAGGGCCGCGACTAAGCAAAACTAGCGCTCACGAAGATTGGCTTGGAGTTTCCAAAAGATTTTTGGAACATCATTCGCAGAACCCCTCATGCTACTTTACTGTCGGCTCATCCAGATAGAGCAACACTGCGTTGGTGAATTTTCTCCAGTGCAGATACCATACCATGAACACACGGAATATTCTCGAGTAATACTTATTGGATTTTTTTGTTTCTTGATAAGCTGTTCTTGTGTGGCATCTCCTCCGACGAGCAGCGACAAGGCTTTCAAAAACTTATGAAAGTTACTATCCTCAATGCCTTCTTGGTACCCCTCTGGATCAGAAACAGCTTGGTGGGCTTGCTGGACCTGCTCCTCTTTCGACAGCCTCCTCCATTTCCTCGTCCTTCCATTATGGAAGATTCATTCCAATATGCCTTCCGAAAGTCTAGCAGCACACGCCCAAAATATCACGGCAGCAGCGAACTGACAGTTGGCACACAACACTGCTGATCAAGGGTCAGAAAGCGGGAGACACAACGGCAAGAACATCAACGCACGTCGATATGCGGGATGGCTGTATATGCGCATCTTATTACTGTGCTCCTCGACTGACAGACGGGTTGGTTGACCGCAAGACGTCCTTCTATTCTTTATTACCCCGTAGATATACCGTACACATGTACGGTATATATAGCGGCCAGAACCCCCATCTTTTCAACCCGATAGTCTAGACTAGAAATGAACGAGCTAGAACGAACAAGAAGAAGGAGCAGCGAGCGTCACAACCACAGCATCAACCAAGATCTAGAATGATACGAATAGCTCGGATAGTACTAGTAGTAGGCTAGACGAAACGCTTGTGATAACTAACCGCAAGAGGAAGCTTCATAAGATCAGCTAGTGCATTATTGATTCTTGGCTCGAAGTAGGACACACCATGTTCTTTCTTTGATGTGATTTTTTTTGTCTCATATCAAAGTTGATCTGCTTGCCGTGATAACGACTTCTGTTTTGCAAGAGAAGTATTTATGGATATAGAAGTACAGTGTGCACAGAGGATCTGGTGCATATTTACTGTTTTTGGGCGGGACCTCCATTGGATGCGCGAGTCCTGTAGTTTCCCATCAAACTTGATCTACTGGATACTACTGGATGAACCAAGGAAGGAGTATCTTCCAGAATGCCAATCATTGTGCTTAGGGTATCCTGGAGGTCCTGTGCTCTCTCGGTCATCCTACGATTGAACATCGGAAGCTGGTGGGGGGGCATCCTTGGTGATTCTGCTGGTGGCATGCCATCCAGTTGCGATACCCCCAAAAGGAGGATGTCGATCAGAGAATCTGAAGGGGGCAGATAATTGCTTCGTGATGCATTGGCGGAATCATCTTTAAAGTTGTTACTCATGTTGGGGCTTCTGGTGAGTTATTTTGTGGGTTGGTTCCTTGAATTCTGAATTTGTGGAGAATATGAGTTAATGTTGTGTACTTTCTTGGGTTCTGATTTATGCCGAACAAAATCTCACTATAATGTCGACGTGTAATGCTTCTTCGCGAACGAGGACCGCCCAAACCAACTGTTACATTCTCAGATTATATAGCATTTCTGCCGGGGAGATGGAATCGGCGAAATTACCGCAATTGGTGCAGTTCTCATACTTCATAACGTGGCCAAACATCGATTTCTTCCTGTATGGCCATACTTCCCCGGAAACTGAAGTTTGGTTGGACTTCTCCGCGAGCGGCGGTTTGCGTACCGTATGCAAATTCTTCGCGAAAAAACCACCAACCCGCCACCAGTACCACTGTAGCCACAGTACTTCCACGCTTATATTTGGCAGGAGCGGTTTTCGTAGAATCAATAATTCCACACGATCGTTTGGCAACAGTGCGATGTTTAGAGTGGATTTGGACCTACCTATCAAAGTACTAATATAGGATAGGCGAAACATGGATTGGATGAACGAAGTGCAGTGACGATAGAAATACCAAAACCTCGTCACGATCACTTTGATCACCACTATGACAATTAAACTCTACACTGGCTTAGAAATAGATTGAATTTTGTAGTCGAAAGTCAAACGATTGTGGAGGGCCAAGTGCATATGTCGAGTCGGTGGCAGCAGTGTTGGAACACGCCAACGCATAATATGTATTCTACCTAGTAGTTGTGAGATTGGAAGCTTGCTCCACACTGCTGCTGCTACTGCGGGATGCTAAATTCTTAGTTTGAGAAATCCAATGACAATCATTGCGATCCAATTCGTC
The DNA here is from genome assembly GCA_933822405.4 of Cylindrotheca closterium. Lineage (NCBI taxonomy): Eukaryota > Bacillariophyta > Bacillariophyceae > Bacillariales > Bacillariaceae > Cylindrotheca > Cylindrotheca closterium. Next base: position 116,606 of record CAKOGP040002058.1, read on the forward strand.
CGCAGTCAGGGTTGATATATGGGTTAATTACCATGTATTCTCAATACGAATAGTCATATAATAGAAAGTTAAGGATGCAGATGGGTCTATTTGTTCGAACCTTCCATGAACTGGCAGTACCTCCAAGCGAGATGGCCAAAGTGATTTGGGTCATCAAAGCTTTTTGGGATAACCAAGGGTTCCTGTAAGTCACCATTCTTATTTTGGACTAAACCTGATTCCGTATTCTGCAGCTGCAAGTTATAACGACTTTGATTCGCAATCTTGTAGTCAACAAGCTGCTCCATCCAAACAATCTCGTTCCCGAAATCGGTGTAAAAGTCTTTTTTGGCTCGAAGGAGGAGTATAGAACGTAGCAGACGAGTCCAATTTACACCAGCCAAGCTTTCGAATCCTGTTTCCCATGCCGCATTACCATAATGGACGCCAGTACTCGATGGCGAGGGTTGGCACGCCTTCACGCAAATGGTCCGAACTTGCTCCAACACAACTTCTTTGAAGGTTTCTCTTGCAAATGCTTCTTCATCCTTCCAGCCTGCTTCCTTCGCAAGCCTGCTGTATTCGATAACTTCATCTGCAACATCGGAAAGCTCGTGGACTTTGTCAGTTCTGGTGAAACGCTTAAATCGTTCTTCTTTCAGTTCTTGATACAAACGTTTGAAGTCTTGCTTTATAGTTGAAATTGTCGAAGGCTCTCCTTCGGCAAGCGACGTTTCCTTGATGCAGCCGTAAACTGCTCTTAATTTTGCTGTAAATCCAGGGTTGTGTTTCACGGATTCCAAGTATTCCCGGACAACATTTTCAAAACTTGCAACTGCCAACTCCGCCTCATCTTCCCAGCCCAAAGACAGTGCAAACTCTTTGTACTTGAGCAACTCACTTGCGAGAGGAACGAAACCATCCGACGCAGCCAAGGGCTCCGATTCAGCCAAACAGCGCTCACGAAGATTGGCTTGGACTTTCCAAAAGATTTTTGGAACATCATTCGCAGAACCTGTCATGCTACTGTCGGCGCATCCAGATAGAGCAGCACTGCTTTTATGAATTTTCTCCAGCACAGACACCATGCCATGGCCGCACGGAATATTCTCGAGTAACACTTGGATTTGTTTCTTGATAAGCTGTTCTTGTGTGGCATCTCCTCCGACGAGTAGCGACAAGGCTTTCAAAAACTTGTGAAAGTTGCTATCCTCAAGGCCTTCTTGGTACCCCTCTGGATCAGACACAGCTTTATGGGCTTGCTGGACCTGCTCCTCTTTCGATAGCTTCTTCCATTTCCTCTTCCCGATACGCTCACGGCCAAGCTTGGCAATCAAATCCTCGTCAAACTCGCGAAATTTCTTGAGGGTCATGCTGGAACAGATTTGGAAAATGAAAGCAGTTATGCCAGATATTGGAATGAACACGGGTGACACATGTTCGGAATGGCCAATCTTCTGTTTCTTGGATGTACTATTCAAAACTTGGTTTTCATTCGAGACTTGGATGCTCAAACCATCGGCTGTATCTAAAAGATCCTGAAGGCTCTTCTGTCGATCAGAGACCCGAAAAATCTTCTCCACTTCACATTGAGCCTCGAGCACAAGCTCCGCTTGCTCCTTGTCATCTGGATCGTCAACCTTGTTGCACAAAATCACAACTGGAATATCTTTCTTTGATTCCAAGTTGGTTTTGACAAAGCGAAGAAGTGACACTTGTTCTTCTGTGTTGACACCTTGACGACCATCCATCACAACCACAGCACAGTCAAAGGTATTCCAATGATTTTCAACATAATCTTTATACTTCTTGCTCATATCAGCTTCATTGACACCGGGAATGTCCACAATGACAAGTTGGGTATCCTTGCGCATCTCGCACAATGGTTCTTCCAACTCGATTTCGAATCGCTTTGTCTGAACTTGATCGCTAGCTCGGAGCTCCAAGTTGTCCTCGGTGATTTCCTTGAGCACCGATTTGGATTCACGTGGACTATCGGAAACCGATGCCCATTCCTCTTGACTCAAAATGGCAAATTCGTTGACACCGGCGGTGGTTCGTTTCATGGATACTTCGCCATATTTATCACGAAAAAGAGCGTTCAGTACAGTGGTCTTGCCAGCTGACACATTGCCAATGATGGCAACCTTGATCTGAAAGGTCGGCGGGGTCTTCATATCAGGAGATGGAGTGCTATTTCCAGACATTTGAGAGTTCTTATTGTATAAAAGATCTTATCGTCTGTTATATATGTTTTCCTCTCGTGGTTCCAAATTGTGTCCCACAAGATCAACAGTGCTGCATTATTACGCTACCCTGTGCGATCAAATTGATGTCGTTACGCCCTGGACACAACAACACAATAATAAGGCGTCTTCCTTATAAGGCGTCTTCCTTATCTTATTGTCCCAATTCTCACCCCTCGATGTAGCTAAGAGAGCGGTCCAGGCAGTCAAATTAAGAACGCCTTTGTTAGTACTCTGAAGCAATGGAATAAACAGTCTTCTTTCTTCCATTTCCCATCGAAACTTCCAGTCCAATGAAGATGATTCGGCCAATTAAGATACTTCTTTTCTCAACTCTGCAATGTTTGACAATCCTGGTGCTTTCTTCAGAATGTCCTTGCTGTCATGGATTTGTCAGCGGGAACACACCCAGATCAATAATCAGTGAACGGGTTGCAATGACAAGATTGCTTGAAAGTGGTGGACAGGACAGTGCTAGTGATCCAAGTGAGAGATCACCGCACCTCCTTGCAATGGAAGAGGCATTGGAAGCAACTCGAACGTATGGTGCAACCTCCAAGGAGGCAAGAGTGGCATGGGAGATTGCCGAAGAGATTGAGGACAGCATCTTTTCTCCCTGTAGCAAAAGGTATGTGATATAGGACGCAATCCGTAGGACGAATGCCAGAATCGGATCAAATAATGTGGAATCGGAATAGCTTTTCAGTGTAAACTCATCTCATCTTTTTGTTCTTGTTTTCGATTGAAAG
>CAKOGP040002058.1:124557-206864 GCA_933822405.4 Cylindrotheca closterium
TAGAGCTAGATGATTCTTCCTCTATTTGACTCCACAAATGCAGTAGCAGCTTCTTCCATAAATCTGAAATGGCTCCAGTATTTGAACCGCGATCTCCGACACCCTCAAGCAATGATTCTGGTCGGATGACTTGATTCCGTGGCATGTAAGGCAGCAAAATGTCCAGAGCCAAGTATCTTCCCTTGCGATTGACGGGCTGCTCGAGAACGTTGCAAATGAGACCTTCAAGCTCTTCCTTTTGAAGCAACTTGACAAGTGATTCAAACAAGCTTGGGATTGCGGATCCGATTTTTCTCAATGGTGGGTGTTCCCAAGCCTGCAACACCACATCCAATGTTTCATTTACTAGCTCTGCATGAGAGTTGTTCGAGTCTTTGAGACCTAGCAACCGACTGGACAAAGAGGACAGTCCCTTGAGCCCTGCCCATCGAACCATCGGATCAGTAGCACTTCTGCAGACGCGCAGGATATACCTCCAGCTGGCATCCAAGGGTGACATCTGGACTTCACTTTGTACATTCATCAATATACCAATCGATAGTTTTGCAGCAATGCCTTTGACAATTTGCAAACGGGCGAGTGCTGACAGGTTTGCATGAGTGTCGTCAATACTTAAAACTTCTTCAATGGCCGTTTTAGACAGCGATTCTGCGCCAGAACACAACAGCAGTCTACCATAAACGATGCCAAGTGTATTGTATACATCGATCGGAAGACTAGGACATTGAAATAACATCAGAATGTATTGACGTTGTTCTTCAAGGTGCGGGATGTGATCCTCGTGGTTGTCGAGTAGCAGTTTCAGAATTTCAGACAGTCGAGATCCAATTTCGACTATTGATTCGGATGTCAGGTCCTTGGCTTCTAATGATTCGGAGATATACGTTGCATAGAGGAACTCAAGGCAGTCATATAGTAGCGAATCTTGGAGTATTGGCTTCAAGATTGGAGAATTGAGTGCTGTTTCCAATGACATCAACGGATTCTTCCAGCTCGTAGATGACCAAAACGAAACTAAAACTGTGCGTGAAATCTCCTCAATACTTCGATCGTGTGCAATGATCGATTGGGTAGTTCGACGCAGCGGTACAGGCGTTTCTGTTGACAGCGACCATTCCAGTAAAATGCGATAAAGCGCAGTCCTTTCGTCACTCAAAGTTTCTGACACGTTCAGTTCGTTCTCCTTTCCTGAAGACGGATTTCGTTTGCTACTTTTGTAGGCTTGAAGGCTTTGTATTTGCTCTTTTGATGTTTTGGCGTTTCTCAAGTCTTGACATAGCTTTGCTTCAACACTGCTTCCACTTTCATCAGTGCAAAGTTGACATGCTGCGGTTTGTAGGACTGAATCGTCGCTCGACGATGGGTCGGCATCATTTAAGGCGGCATGGATGGGACCATCATGTGGCAGCGGAATGGGAGTGTTGGATTTCAGGGATGTGTTAAGTTTCGAACGTCCCATTGCACCAGCAACAACTTCACGAGGATGATGAAGCCGCAGACGAATAATAAAAGTTGAAATTATATTTTGTTCAAAGATTTTTATTGATGGGTTTGGAGTCGACTGCGCGTTTGATGCGCGACCGGTTTGAAAATCTACAACATCGTATTTTAAAATAAGATGTCTGACTAGGAGTATGTCTTAGAATGAATAACACCTATTGCAATAGTTACAACTACTGACCTACTGTAGGCACTCCGCACTGTGTGCTGTCAACTGGAATGAAAGGTAAACCAAGCGGCAAGATTATTCGATGTTTCTCCGTGATACATACGGCTAGCACCGAATCAAATCACGTTTCTCCCGAGAAAGAGTTACTATTTAGTATTCTCCTGACTTTTCAACACCAAATGCTCCGCTCCTTCTGATTCTTCCCGATAGAGTGCATCGATTACCGGTACCGCATCAAAAGACAGCAATTCATAGTTGACCCACAAGTTCTACCTTTTACGGAGTGGTCGCTGACGGTCAAGAAATCGCCAGCCTGGGAACTTACTCCTACAGCATGATACCAAAGACCATGCGAAATAGGAACTGTCTCTCATGAATGCCTTTTGTTGGCCGTTTTCCCCATCCCTAAAATAACAATATTGAAAGCCTAGAACCGTGGATTTTCTTATTGCTGGTTCTTTTCCATCAGCGAAGCAATGTAGTTCAATGTCAATTTGATTTCTTCAAGACTATTTTCCACACTTTCGAGTCGTCTATCGACGTCATTTTGCTGCATTGCGTTTGCTTGTCTAGCCAAAACATTTTGCTGCATTGCATTTGCTTGATAGTCTGGAGCTGCGGCAAAGTTTGGAGTAGGCTGGATAGCTGGTTGAGTAGGTGCAACAGGAGCAGGAGGCTGAATGGCATGCTGTGGATGCGAAATTGGCTCAGCATGTGGTGGTGGCGAATAAGTAGCGGATCCCGGCCTCCTGTAGAGAGAAGCACTAAACTTTTCTTCATGATTGGGATCATATGCGTTGTCTTTGCCCTTGTCGTGAAGAGGTCTTCGAGTCCGGTCACTTTGACTGTTGTAGAAATCCGAATCATGCCAAGAGTGTCTCAGAACAAAGACATCATGTCCAAAACCTTGCCGGCTCGGACTGAAGGCAGTCGAAGAATGATAGATAAAGCAAGAGAATAGGAAAGCTTGGATAAGTTTCATTTTGAAGTGCACGTAAAAGTGGTAATAAGATTGAGTTAGTGGTAATCGGAACGCACATTACAGTCGATGATGCGGCAGTTTCGGGAAGCCTTCAACCTACAAATTCATTTGGTAGGTACAGTATATGTACCTACGAGTACCAGGTACCGGTACCGTTTGTTACCTGGTACGCAGCAGAGATCAGATTTCGATGACGTGTTGCCCAAAGTTCCCCCCATTACTTCCCCAGTTTGAACCGACCAACGGCACCACCACGCGATTAAAAATCCATAGTTTGGACACAATTCTTTGGAAGACTAAATCAATATATTACATCCTATCGTAAACTTTTGAACAAGCATCGTTGGAGGAGTAAGCCAAGTAGCGTAAGCTGTTTTACGTATGCGAAAAGATAGAACAGAAAACAATGAGCAATCCGGTCAAAAAGGAGCGAAGAACAAGGTTGCAAGAGCTTGGCCTTCGCAGCCTTAGGTATTTGTCACGTGCCGTGTCGTGTGAAGCCCTGTCTTTTGCAAAATCAGCCGCGCCGTACCTGGTAGCCTGGTACCTGGTACCACCAGTTGTGCAACCCAAATCCTGCCGTGCAAGAACATTCAGACGGATGTGGAACTCTGGGCTGGAAATGAACAACCTAGCAACCACAAGAAGACAAAGTAGCAACCACCACAGAACCAAGATCTAGAATGATGAGAACTTCTAAAAATAGACTATAAGGTTGTCGTATCTACCTACCGGTACAAGAGAAGCATTGATAATGGAAGGGTATTAAAATATGCATCGATCAGCTGGCACATATTACTTCTTCTAGAGGCGCCGTGGTGCTGTGACCACCATCTTCTTCTGATCATGTGAGTTTGTAGTTTCTTAGCAACGTTGATCTGCTTGTGATAACTACCCGAAAGAGAAATATTGATAAGGATATAGAAGTACAGTATGCAGAGAGGAGCTCGTGCATATTACTGCTTTTTGGTGGGACCTCCTTTGGATCCGCGCTCCTTCTTGTAGTTTCTCAGCAAAGCTGATCTGCGGGATACGACAGCACAGCGGTGCCTTGGATGAAACGATGAAGTATCTTCCAGAATGCCAATCACTGTCGTGAGAGTATCTTGGAGGTTTTGTGTTCTCTCGGTCATCCTCTGATTGGACATCGGAAGCAAGGGGATCATCATCCTTGGTACTACCAGTTCGTCCTCCTCTGCTGGTGGTGCTGGCAAAGTATCGTGCGGTCGCGATGCCTCCAAAAGGATGTCGATCAAAGAATCTGAAGGGGACAGGTAATTGCTTGGTGATGCAGTGGCTGAAGCATCTTTAAAGCTGTTATTCATGTTGGGGCTCATGGTGAATTACTTTTTATGGGTTACTTTCTTGGGTTCTGAAATTGTGGAGAATATACATGCCGAACAAAATCTCACAAACGCCAACGCGTCGTAAAAAAACTTCAATGCTTCTTCGCGAACAAACGACCACGCAATCCGCCGTTTCCAGGTACCGATAGAATTGGATTTGCATGTGGAACCGGCGATAGTGCGGTACCACACCACATAACATTTGGTAATAGCATAATAAACATACTGTTCCAAATTCGGTTTCTGCCACATTCTCTACCGATATTATACTGTACAATATGGGGGAAGGGAGTGGATCGTTTTCGGGGTCGCGAGACATATTTTCGTCACCAAATTGAAAATCTCCGCGTTGTATTTCAGTCGGGAGATAGTGGCTCTTCAGAAACGACATTTATGACAGGCGGCTCATGATTATATCCATGATTGTAGATTCGCATTTGTATGAAACATTTGAATTTCCTTCCCACATTTCACATTATCTCAGGATACAAGTTTCTTGCTCATAATCTTTTTAAAAGTCGTTGAAATGGATGACGACTTCACCCCTCAAGGTCTTGGAGGTACACTTGACTGTGTCTTTCACGTTTTTCGCGTCTTTCAAAAGAGATGGAAAGACTTCCTTGCCATTAGTCTTCTTGTGTACCTCGCTGGGTTGATTGTTGCAATCTTAACGGCTCTGTTGATGGGAAACGACTTGAAGATTGATGGATTCAGTATTCAACCACAGTTCAGTGTCAACGTTGGAGGCGGTAATCAGACACAAACTGATAATTCATCGTTCTACATTCAATACTGGCAATTGGCTGCGTACTTGATCGAAGTGCTCATCTACTACTGCTTTTCGTGCATTGCTCATGGTGCGAGTGTATGGCTTGCGACCCACTTGTACTTGGAACAGTATCCGTCGATCCTAAATGGTTTCTCAAATGCTGGAACCAAAGTGGTGTCTCTGGCATGGTCATTGATTCTTATTTCAATGATTGCAGTTGTCCCATGTTTCTCCATTCTTGCGGCACTTCGAGACTATCTTGTACTTGCAATTCTGCTTGTTTGCATTGTAACTGGTTTTCTGCAGGTCATATTTTACCACGCCTATCCAGTCATTATGGTTGAAAATAAAGGGGGGCTGCAGGCACTTTCCAGATCCTTCGAAATCTCAAGTGGTCATCGAGTATATATCTTTTGCATTCTCTTCACATGGGGACTCATTCGTTCCATGATCGGTTTGCTCATTGCCCTGATTTCGAGTACTGGTCTCAAACAAGAGCTCACCTTCAATGAAGACTACATGTCTTGGGATGTTGAGGTATCCCGCGGTTGGCAGTACTATTTTGCACAAGTCCTTGATACAAGCTTTGGAATTATCTTCTTGGCCCTTGAGTCAGTGTAAGTACTCACTTATCTCGTCGTACTGTAATATCATTGGAATACTGTAAGTGCTCCAATGTTTCATCACAACTAACCCATTCGTTCTTCCTTCTGAACCGCTCAGTTTCCAAGCAGTCCTGTACTTGCGGAACCGTGCCGCCAATGAATCGTTGGATAGAGTCGGCTTGGCATCGGAACTTGGAAGCACAGAAGATGGCGATTACATCACAATGACAACTGCATCATCTTCCAACGAGGAATCAAGAAATGACAAAAACGCCAAGGAAGATCCAGGAACTTTGCCATAAATCTTTGTAGAAACACGATAGGATGATTCTAGTGATCTGTTGTCAATAGAATAGCTGTCAGTCAGGATCAATCATCATTGCAATCCCTCAAATCCGAAATATCATTTTGAATTTGTGAACGACTCAATCACTCACGTAGTACGGTACGTGTACCAGGTACCGGTACGGTACCTGGTACCTTCAAACTTTTTGAAATAACTCTCGGACACGCTCAACGGACATACGAGATCTCTATGCATTGGCTGTCCGTTATCGTCCGTGCTCGTGGTGTCGGTCAAACTTGAAAACACACTGGAATACATTAATAAAAGACTGCAGCGACAACTATTGACTTATTGGACGAATTGTCGAAGCAGCATGCTGGACTTATTCCTTCAGACTCCTTCATCAACTAGATGTCACCATTCAACAACCTGCTCCCAAGTCACTAAACCGCTACTATAAATCATGGCTGCCTTTGGTTAGCATCAACGCAAGCCGACTGTGCGTGGCTCTGGCATTTTCACCGACCTGCGTCATTCCACTATGACACTGCATGGGCATGGTAGGAAACGAAATCGAAAATGAGGAACTATTCTGCTAGCTCTATTACTGGTTTCCTTGGAATGCTGGATCAAATACGACAATTCATTCCAAAATAAGAGGGGTGAAGGCACATATGACTAGGGAAATGGATACGTTGTGGACTTTGTAGAGAATAAATAGACAAGTTGGCAACTGGTATGTCAGTGAGGTATAGATAATTGTGAGTGTGAAGTCTGCTTTGGATAACCCCAAGACATGGTGCTGGAAAAAGGCACAAACATGCATGGCAAAGCATGGTCCCAACAACATTTATGAGATCCATTCAACTGCTGGATCAAAGAAAATTTGATGATCCGGCGAATTCTATTTTGGAGTGGGCATATTGGGAGCAGGACAACAATGGCAAAATCTCTCCTAGCGATGGAAGAGTATGGAGGACGATCTTGGATGCAGTAGAGTCAATCATGACTGTTCGATCAAACGCAGTCTGGCCAAAAGGAAAGATTATAGGACTGCCACGAACGTACAATAACAACCATCAGGTTTTCCATTTAAAGTCTACATAATAAAGTCTACATAATATTGTATTGGTGTGAAATCTATCATTGTATTTTTCTTGGACTTTCAAGTGACCACAGCTCATCCAGGGCCTGGGTCATCGACAGAAGACTGTCTAATGGTAGTACCTCTTCTTTCGCATCATTCGTCGTCTTTACTCAGGTTTGAGGCTAGCAACCGATCCAGTCACCACTAGTCTACATCAGCATCCAGACGAAGGGGAGTCCGACTAATCGTCATGAGTTTCCAGTTCCGCCGGTCAATTGAAGATCATCAAGTACCGTTTGACGGAGTTACATTCTTATGAGACAGTTACTGATAAGGTGTGCATGTCATTCATACGGCTCTTGATATTCGTTTGATACTGATTGTGCGCATAGAAATCAAGATTATCAGCTCTAGTGTTTTGTAGCAAGACCGCGTGCCAGTCTTGTGCTGCCTTCTACCTCGATGATTCATTTGTTCTATTACAGCAATCCTTGCCTCAGCGAGTTCAAGTTGATCCAGTAAAGATCTGTCATTGTCTAACAGCATATCTCGCCCCAAGTCACTTGATATTTACCAGATCTTCTAGAGTCCCTTGAGTGTCGCGCAGAGTAACTTCAAGCAGAATCCGCGATTGATTATATATATATAATATATATATATATATATATATAAATTATGCTATCCTAGATTCTTTTTTCCGCCATAGCCCTCCAAACCACCGCTCAAATTCGATTACTATTTATATTTTGACCAACTTTGAACTTGGTGCCATCTTGTCAGGGTATCGACTCGGCTACTGAGAAGGATTCCAGCCACATTCTTTCATGAACCTGGATTGATCCCCAAAGCAGTGTGAATGCTATTCAATCACTTTTACCTAGAAAATGTCCGCTCCAAAGTCACCAATCTTCTCATACATACCCATGGAAGACAAATATGTGTTAGAACAAGTCGTTTTTAGGAAATTCAGCCCACACCACCACTAAGTGGCTTTTTGGACCAGATTTCCATGATTTCTGACCACGTTTGGGCGGCATGATTCTTAATCTAGGCGAACCATTGCCTGGATCCCAGAAAATTTAAACAATAGGCATCCAAGGGAGGCTCTGGTGTATTGTTGAGTGGATGGCTATCTCCAGGGCGGCCACGTCGACCTTCATGCTGAAAGGGGAACAGACAGCACAAAACACTGGAATTCCAATATCTCAGCAAGTATTCCAAACAAAACACAACCGAGTGGATCCCCGAGTAGGTATGATCACTGCCGAGCTTTCCAGCACATGTTGAATGTGAGGCATTGGCCCTCTTGACTTTCTGCCGACCAGTTTCTGCAACCCAACAGAACCAGCCGAAGGGTAGATTGTAGTGTAATTGAGGCGATTGGAACTATGAATTGCCGCTCCAGCCATAGTCTATCTATCAAATACGCTTGCCACAACATGTTCGTCGGTTTTTACTTGTCTGGGCGTCCACACTGGCTTGTCCAAACAAGGGGAATAATCGCACCATGGCACCTTGATGTGCTCCAAATCGTCAATTTTGGTAGTTCGACACTGCAAACGAGTCTCCGTGTAGATATTGTCTTGATGGTGACGGTAGATATGAGCCGCATTTGGCAAATACGTCTTCTTGACACCTATCCGTCCAGTCAAAGCAACCAACGGAACCAATCATGGTGGATTATTGTGTGATTGCGACCCAGCCAAAGGTATTCAACATAATTACCGCCGCTCCCAACGTAACAAATATATCAACTATGCTTGCCACAACCTCTGATTCCACTTTCTCTACTCATGGGGTCCAGGCCGTGCAATTTCATTGTGACCGGCAAATTTGCAACTCAATGGTCTCTGCTGAAAATCGTCGTGTAGGAACCCAGATAATGCACATCAAATGATGGCATTGCCTTTAGTATAATAAGAGAAGCAACTTCCGCAGAAAATTCTAGCTCTCTGTTGCCTTGGGACTTCGTAGACGTCCCAAAACCTCTCCAAAAGTAGTTTTCAGACGTTGTTGAGGTTCTTTAGCAGTGATTTCAGAGGTGAAAGGGGCAAATGCATCCATATCGCTTCATACTAACAAGATGGATACGGTCACGATGCAGAGAATGTCCGCGACCCACGAGTTTTCCTCCAGAGGGTGATGCTTTCCTCGGCCTTGAGGCTCACCATTGCCGATGGAAGGGAAAATTGATGTGATTAAAGAATTCTCCACGGGCGAGCGCATTGAGGTGCGCCATGGGTTTGGAGACTGATGACGTACGGAAAATACCCTGTTCGCGCGCAAATTTTACCAAGCGCCTCGTAGAATTTTTTGTAGAACCAAAATATGGAACCAAAATGGCATCCCAGACATCACCTTTGTTACCATGTACATTACTGAGGGAATACGTAACAAAGCTGGCCTATTACCTACATCCAAGCATATACTACATTAACTACGACTCTTTGTCTTATTTAATTCATCCCACTCTCTTCGCCATTCTCATCAACATCTTCATCGATTGCCATCAGCAACTGCCACTGCAAAACGAAACCATAGTAGCTCTCCAACATAACAATCAACAGACCTTAGACCTTGGGGACAAAGGAAAGGAAGGGAAGGGATGAGGAATCCTTCAATTGTCACTGTTTGGTCGCGTCGTTTCGAGCCTCTTCTGTAGTAGCTTGTTTCATTTTCTCGATAGCAGCTATCCCACCACTTCTCTGACCTTGCAGGAATGCAAATGAACAATCGATCTGGTGGAACACGTATTGTAGATGCCTCATGTGTAGCAGACGGCGTAGTTACCTTCTTTGGCTTCCGTTTTCGCCGTCAATCATCTTCCCATTGTGAGTGGTGATGTGAATTCAGTAAATTCGTCCTCACAAGATCAAAAATTGTCGCAACTTACTTTCGAGCATAGGGCTAAAATCCTCGAAAGAATGCACGTTGAACCGTCTAATCGGCGTTAGATTGCTACGGCTTTAAAAAATGACCATTTTAAATTTCTATGGTGATATTTTTTTAGAAAAGCCCGAAAGTGGGTATGGGAAGGGGGGGTTTTTCGTGGATCGGGGTCATATATATATGCATATATTCGTTCTAGAGCTTTGATAGGCACTTACTTCCACATTTTGATACCTGGAACACCCCAAACTGTTGTGTGTTTGCGCGCCAGCCATCTCAGCACAAAACTTGCACACGTTCTCCCGTCACCCGTAATCCCCTTTTATTTGATGGGAGAATATCACTCTTCTTGCGGTAACGTATTTGATCAAACACGACTAATCTTTTTTCACAATGGGAAACACTTTAGTGTTTGGCGACACACATTAACAATTATCGACATCACTTTAACCGTTTCCTGACCGAGCTGCACAAAACCCAAACACGTGGATATGGTACAAAATCTACATAAAATTGACTCCACCGACCACAATTGTAAACTCTAAATGCCCTTTACCAAATATGGCCACCAAAGAACTGAACACATAGCAGAAACTCTTTTATATCATAGAAAGGGTACAATAAGCCTCCGTAAGTGGAAATCGTTGTCAGAAGGCGCTATGAGATTTTGACATTTCACAAAAGGCATTTCTTAGTTTTTCCTGGTACTGGTCCTACACAGTCCTACACAAGTTTTGACTGCTGGGAAACATAATATCGTAGATGTGGTAGTGGTCCAACAAAATAATTCCACTTTTAGGAAAGTGCTTCTTTATCTATTGTATTTAGTGATGGGCCTTTGTCTGATTATCGACAATGCCTTCATATCACCGAACTCGATCAACTAATATTGGGTAATTTTGGCGATACTGGCAAAATATTTGTTTTTTACGTAGAGCTAGTATATATCCTACGTCTTTTTAAAATCAGCCTCGAATCAGCCTCTGATCAGAAAACGGTTAAGGATTGACGTCACAATAGGACATCACTTTAAGGTGCAACATCACAATTGGAATCACTTTAAGGCGCGACTCCTTTTAATCGGCTGCGGCTGAAAATGCTACATTCAACTTGTTTTCTACTCTCCAGTACAAAGAATAAACTCAAATCCTATTTTAGTAGTTGATGACATATTGTTTGAGCATGAACGGAGCTTCTAGCAGATGACAAAAAGTTTGTTGTATGAAATGTATTAGTAATCTTATAGAACGACGCTGCTAGCTATCATCATGTAGCTGTGTTGTTAGCACTTCTTAGCGGCGTCCTCATTGCGAACTGGCTGAACACTGAGGGTCACACCGCTAACCAACAAGAAACCAGCTTGAAGCAAAGGGTGGGTTCGTTTGATTGCGGTCAGTGTTATATGTAAAGTACACATTCACGATTGAATCGACAGTCTTTGTCCTTGGTTGTGGCAAAAAAGGCGTCGTTTCTAGCCTTTTAGAGGATGCGGCAAAAAGGCATACAGGTGATTGGACATGTGATCGGAAGCTGTAGCTTTGCAATCGACAGCCGTTCGCAATTATGCTAGGTTGACAGCAATCTTCACTTCTGCCTGGATACAACGAAGTAGCTTGTTTGAAATTTATGTAATGAAGTTTGTGTACCGGTAAGCTCAAAGTCTCTTGATCTACTCCCAAGCCAGGTTTCTTGACCAGTACATGCTGAAGCCAAAGCGAGCTTCCATGTCCCTAGTGACAAGACAATTGTTCATTCAGTAACACGAGGCGCTGCAAAAAGCCATGCAACGTACATACCTTTCTGTTGGATACCTCAACAAGTAATGAAGTGCAATCAAGAGATTCCTCAAATCAATTTGACTGCCCTCTACTTTGGCTTCTTCAATATGCGTTGTTTGCATGTCATGGTAAATCTTGGCAGCGGTTACAGGAGATAAACCAAAAAATCCCTTGAAACGTTCAAAGTTCACCCGTGCCGTTCATTTCTGTAAACGTTTGCGTTTGTACCCCACCAGTTTCAATCCAAGATACTGCATCCTCTCTGGTGTGACCACATGATTGACTGGTGCCTCGTCCGATTCGTCTACACCATTAGTGTCATCATTATATCTTGGCTGGGGTCCTCTAACACTCTGCCATTCTTACTAAAGTCGGGATATTGTGCCCAAAGATGACAAGAATGCTGGAAGGTGATTGCGATTTGAAAATGGGAATTGAGCCGTGAAATAGCAAAGTGACTTTAAGTCTGGAAATAACAATTGGAAGTCACTTTAAATATGGAGATAACAATTGGAAGTAACATCTAACAAATGGGAGTCATTTTAAGGATTCGGGACGTCACTTTGAAAGGTTTTGCGTACTTTTCGATTTGACGCGCTTTCGACCATGCTAATAAGACTTCTATTTTACTGGGACGCACCATAACACGCCCAAAATCTGTCCGTTTGGATTGGTTTGAGAATTTGTTTTTTAAGCTAAATAATTTTTATGTGTCCGTTGAAATGCTCTTCGACTTTGACGCGGGATGTTTCTTTTTACGCGGGAATGACGCGAGTTGCGTTAGTTTGACGCGGAGTTGCGTTAGTTTGACGCGGAGTTGCGTTAGTTTGACGCGGAGTTGCGTTAGTTTGACGCGGAGTTGCGTTAGATTGACGCAGAGTTGCGTAAGTTTAATGCCAATTCCGCGTCAACTGACGCGGGTTGCGTCAATTTAACGCGGGGTTGTGTGTCTGGGGGATTCCTTTGATGAGCAAGACAGTGATATCTGTTGGTTTCGAAATAGGGGGTTAGGGTTGGAGTTAGGGTTAGGGTTAGGGAAACAATGGTACATCGTATCCATTGTTGAGCATACTGTTGGATCTGACAGGCATAATCAGAATTTCATTCCCATTATCATTGCCACGAGTGTCAGAGTCAATGTGGTGCTGCAGCAGTGTTGCCACGTTCTTTTCACCCATCAAAGTTGCAAATGAAGGGTGTGGCACAGGCTGTCCTTGGCTCTTATTGGTTTCAATAACAGGTGGATCTTGACATAGATACTAGGCAAAGTTGTTGTCACTGACAAAAATTTCGCCATGGAGACACCCCACTTCTTGAGAAATGGTGACTTTCATGTCTTGCATGGTGTCATTACAACGTGATGACGCAGACAAGTAACATCCAAGCTCAACATAAAAGACAAGATCACCACCTTCCTTGATCAAAGTCTTGAATTTGGTAGTAGACAAAGCAAACACATCTTCTCCCAAAATGCTTTCTAATGAGCTCACGGTACAAGGCTTGGAAAAGCTTGAATGTTGTCAATTTCCTCATGTTCACTGAATCGCTTCATAGCATTCACAAAGGAATCAGCGTCCTTTGCATCATAGAAGAGCTTGAATAGAGCAATTCGTTTTGGAGCAGGCACAAGAGGCAATGTAACAGAAGTGATAATATCACACTGCCCAAGGCCGGCTCGTACTGAATCAAAGAGATCACAATTTTGATTGGGATTACAAACGACAGTGCTGCCGCATCCTGTTACAACCTCCATTTCCTCCACATTCGCAGCCTGTACTCCAAAGCGATGTAACATGAACCCCACTCCTCCCATGCTTATTGTACCCCCAACGCTCAAGAATTGGTAATCATTAACAACAGGTGGCATCAACCCTTGTCCAAGTGTTTGCCAAACTACCTCATCCCAGTACGTACCAGCTCCGACCTTTACGAGTTGGTTGTCCAAAATCTCAACCGAGGCAAGCTTGGACATGTCAAGCACAAACCCGTGATGTGAATGAGCTTGACCTCCTGCCAAATGACTGACCTTAGACCCACGAACAGCCAAGGGCAAGTTGTACGCATTGGCAATGGCAACAGCTCCGGGGATGTCCACAACTCCAATAGGACAGAGTGCTGCCACGGGTTTAGTCCTAATTGTGAGCGCAAAGGCCGTGGAAAAAGTGTCAAATAGCTCCCCTTGGCGCAATATCTGGCCCTCGAACAAAAACTTCTCTCCGGCATTTGTTGGGAGGATACTTCTTGGAGTGGCATTGTAGATGCTCAAGTGGTGGGCTTGTATGCCGTGATGGACAAGATCAGATATGACATTCATCTCATTTCCCTCCAGCAGTGCCTTGAGAAGATCCAACGCAAGCAAAACGATTCTCTTAATTTTTGCCAAAATAACTTCTGGCAGAAGCGTGGGCACCAAAACTGTAATCTCCGTTAGGCATAAATTGCCGATCACAACGTTCAATCAACAAAAGGAAACCTCGATATTCCTCTCAGGCCAAGAGACTTGGACTGTATTACCCTCAACACTAACACAAAGAACACTGGAAACCAACTCTCCCATTGGACCCAGACGAGTCTCAACAAAATCTCCTTTCTTGTTGGAATAAGATATTGCTCGATGTCCTGTCCACTTGACCATGTTCAACGGCGAGGAGAGGAATGCAAGAACTTTGTCTCTGTTTGATTTGTCGCCATCTCTTCTAACCGTGTTGGATTGACCAAAATTATTGTCTTCTGGCATGACAAACTCAACTTGATAAGAAACAAAGTGTCTTGGAATCAAAACGCAGTGGCAATTCTTTGATTTGAAGAACATAGTTGCTTTGCGCTCTCGTTTCATGGAGGGTGCTGGAACTAGGACAAGCTGAATTGGGTCCTTCAATCCAACACCATCGACAAGACCGAGATGCACCTTGCCATCAACGCATTGGAGAAAACAAAAATTCAGGACAGAGCAAAGGAATTCGACTGCTTTCTCCAAATTCCCAACAGCTATCTGTATTGCGGCAATAGAACCTGCAGAATGCCTGTCTCCACTCTTTCACAAATCCTGATTCAAAAGATGTTTCCATCTCGGGAAAGATAGTCTTCAGCTCTTCCACTGCGACTTGAATCTGCTCTTCAGCACTTAGCCCAAAAAACTTTTCGGCCTGATTTTCCAATGTGTAGGAGGCAATGATCAGACCCTTTCCACAAGTTAATTCTTCCCGTACAAAGTACGTGTTTTGCACTGAAAAAGAGGGAAATGTGAGTCTTAAATGTCAAAGTGATTGACGGTCATTGATGGATGAGGTACCCACCTGTGAGGTCCAAGACTACCATTCCATTGACACCGTGAGCCAACCAAAAGGCTGACTTGGTCACAAGAAATATTTTGATTGCATTGATGTAATGGGTATTCATGACAGCCTCTTGCAGTTCCACACGGAAGGGGGGCCAAAAGTGGATGGACTGTAACGCTGGCAATGGCGCCGACATCACAACGAAGTCGCTCTCGTATGTGACTGAATAATCAAGGCTGGCAATAGTGAATTTGCCTGACACTTCATTGCAAGTAACAGATGCGGCTTTGAAGTTGTAGACAATGGACTCCTTGAGTGGTACCGCTTTATCAAACAAGAAGCCCTTTGTCAAAGTCTCCATTCCACCTACCAACTGTACGTTCTTGGCTTCGTAACCATCCTCAGAGACAAACAGACGGATGATCTCCAACAAAGAGAGCTCAAGGATTGATCCATAGGCTCCTAGTCCAACACCGAATTTGGAAAAGCCTTGTATGAGCTCTTCGCACCACTTCTCCTCAAGCAAGAACTCATGGAGGCTCTTTCCACAGTATTTTCTACGGACGTCATCCCAGGTGATGCTGCCATTGCTCAGCATAGTACAAATGCGACCAATTGATTTGTCCCACTTCTGCACAACTTGGGCAAGTAGGCTCTCAGGATCAGCAAGTTCTTCGTTGATGAAGCGCTTCTTGCCGTCAAAAAATAACAAACCGCTCTTGTCCTTCATGTTTGCGAACTTGGCATATTTCAACCTGAAAAGGGCTTAATGAGGAAAGGGATAGAGTGAGATAAAAGTTTGTAGGTCAGGGCAAGGTAGGATGGTCGCTCTTTCTTCCTTACTGATGAAAGCCATCATAAGCTTATGAGACGTAGGGAGTTGCATTCCACCGGCTTCTGCATATACTCCCTCTGCAAGTTTTACGGTGTGACATCTTCCTCCTGATTGATCACTTGATTCTAATACTGTCACTGTCATACCAGACTTCTTGAGTTCTCGTGCGGCTGCAAGTCCGCTCAGTCCGGCACCTACGATGACAGCTGAGTGTTTCCGAATGGATGGGTCAGTTGGCTGGAGCTGGTTGGAGATCATTTCTTGATACATGAAAGCATCATTTGGGCATACTCTGGCTTTGATTGGCGGAGAATAGGTTTGTGAAAGACAAGGTCTTTGATGCATACGCGCAGGTGGCTCTGCACTTTCAAAAGAGACTGCGTCGACAGTGGGGAATTTCATATTCAGTATTTCCGACCTGTGGCAATAAGCTTCCAAAAATGGCTTTGTGCAATACTGCACAGGTTGAAAAAAAAGCGATTAAAATATTCTTCTGGTGGTCCGTGGCGGAGGAACGCAGAAACTGTACTGTAACGCAGAAACCGTACTGTGCGAGCGTGCCACCTTTTAGTCATTAGTGTTCGTGTTTCGAGCGAAGCTGTTTGTACTTCGTTCCTCATCTCCAATACTCACGGTCAACGAATCCAAAAACGGATTCGGCCCTTGCGCGTTTTTCGCACACTTTTTGCAATTCGTTTTTCTGGCCAAAACACGTCAAACTCTCGGTTATTGACGGATTGCGAAAACGAAACACGAATGAATCGGACCAATCAAGCATGAATCAGACCAATCAGAATCCACCAAGATACCTCTTTTTTCTGTTTTGGATACTACTTTGAACTTGTCTCCTTCATCTTCGTACTTCACCTCTTCCTGACAGCTTTCAACCGCGCCATAATAACAAAGAGATTGTGACCTAAACCATAAGCACCACACCATAATTATTTAACCGTTGATTACTAGTACTCTTCATTAACCTACAAATCTTTCATTTGGCACATTGATTGCAGGTGGTGGCTTGTCTCCTTTCCTTGAAGGCCACTGAATCGCATTTTGCCTCCATATTATATCAAAATATTGGATCAGTTTCGTTCTAAAACTTTTCATAGAGAGACTTCGTACAGGAATAGGCGTTGTCAACGATGGTCCAAGCCCCTGCGTATTCCACCTCCCTCCATTCAATTCCATCATCATCTAATTCAAGAAGAGTGAAAATGAGGTCCCCATACCGTTCACCCTTTCTGAGTTGATTGGCAAGTTTGTCAAAGCGGATCAAGGTCTTGTCCAACCATCTACCAGGGTGACCTTTAGTATTTGAGAGAATGCGCCGGCGGTGGTTGACTGTCATGTTATGTGTCTGTGTGGGCATTGGAAGCTCGAAGGAATCATGGTGATTCCTCAGCCGGTAAAAATATCTCAGCGTGCCAATGTGGGTGGCATCACCACTTCCAACACAACGATTGAAACCTGCCCTTGCATATTCTTTGGAGCACCTTCCTCGAACGTCTTCTGATGTGGCAGGAAGGTACACATATTTGCGGTAAAGAGCTGTTGAACCCCAATGATGATAAACATGGAGAAAGCGTCGGTGGGTTTCTTCTGAGATTGATGTTGATTCCTCAAGATCATCCAGTGTCCACCCACGTCAGAGATACCCAAGAGTCCCCAGAAGTAACAGCTCAGTGGGTGCATGAGATCTCTTGCCAGTGCAATGTTTGGCTGTGTCACTCCATTTTGAAAACAAGGGGCTGGCTTTCACTTCCTCTAGGTGCTTGAGGTAGGACTAGTTGGATCAACACAGCTTATCAGCCTTGTTGGAGGGCCGTAGGGTTGGGTATTGCCCATGATGACTTGGATCCTAGAGTTTTGTTGGAATCCGTTCGTTGACGAAAATGTTCCCGATTTGCCGGGCAAATCGGGAAGATTTTCAGCTTCCAACGGATTACGAATTTGAGGCTTCAGTGAAGGTTGGTAGGTTTTGTACGTTAGTACATAATTTACATACGGTATTTTGGAATTCGTTTTCGGATTCGTTGACCGTGAGTATTGGCCTCAGTCAATCTTCACCACAAACCGTCATTGAAATAATTGGAACTAAAATTGTCTCAATACCTCATATTTTAATAAAACTACAGAGTGACGAGCGCGCATGCCAGCACAAATGGCAATGATGCGTTACTGTCGCTTTGCAACCCTGGAGTCTGTGCAGGCAAGACGGTAGGACAAGTGCAGGGTAAAGTACCAGGTACTGTAGGATTTCAGTCAGGATAATGTCTGGTGGGACATCATTGTATCCACCATTGTCGATCATGAAACATTTGCACATTGTTTCAGGATACAGCACCGTACCCCGGATCAAAATTTCTTGCTCATAATGATCATCTCTCGTCTATGCCTGATACCATAATCTAATGAAATCTTTTTGAACTCGTCATTCTTCGTGTCGAACTAGTCGTTATCACATACTGTAGTTGCAGGCGCAGTATTTGAAAACAAAAGATTTTGAGAATAAGATCTGACAAAACCTCAACAATCACCTATTGTCATCTTGAGCTGCGCCACTACCAGCTACATTGCGATATATTGCACGAACGAAAATGGAAGACGCTCAGCCTGGACATACAGTAGAATTTCATGGCCTCAAGGGTGCCGCGCATCTGAATGGCACTTCAGGCCACCTTGTCAAGTTCCTGAGAGACGAGCAGCGGTGGGCAGTTCGATGTGAATCGAATTATGAGATTGTAAACGCCAAGCCTGAGAATTTGAAGCGTCTCAATATCCGCTCTGAAAAGGTATATTTCGAGCATCCAATCACTGGGCAAACTATGGTACCCAGAACGAACAATCCTGTGACAGCTCCAACCACTCAGATCGACGACTTTGACGCTTTGCACAAGGCCGTACTACAAGCATTCTACAACCTAAGAAAAGGAGGAGTGGTTGTCTCATGCGGTGATAGATACATGATAGCGATTGAATTCGATGGTCCTGTTGGGCAAGGTGGAGTTTGCGGCGAAATGACTTTCGTAGACAATGATAAGAAAGCTCAAGCTGTTGTCAAGGGCCGTGAGTGCGCCGAAGCCAGAGAGCTAGGGAGAAACTTCTTAGCAGGAGAGGCAACAGTGTACTATAACACTTCGCAAGAAAGAGTTTTCTTTGATCTTCTACAGAAGTATAAGCGAGGAGCTTCGTCGAAAGGCTTAATTGATATGAAGTCCGGCCTTCCTATTTTTGATGTCACCATTCGCAGGTAGTATCCTTTATTGGATACATGGATGGAAATCACATTCGAGTATTCATGACAATACGAAGTCACAGCGGTCGGTCAGAATGATTGTTGGAAAAGAAACAGCTAGATTTGAAACTGTGAAAAGCTCGTTCTACGGCGTTGCAATACGCTTCCAGAACTAACTCCTATACTTTGATAGCGTTATTGAACTATGAACTATGATCTATAAGATACTGCAAACATCATCGGTTCTAACATGCTGACATGTACCGATACTACTGTACGGTACATCACAGCAAGAAACACGCAATAAGTGCCCAGTTGGACGGACGTGTCGAACTAGTCATCGATATTCGATTTTCCAGCACACTATAATCCTTCACGAAAGCAGAAATAATAATGGATGGTCCGGTGACAGCTCTAACCACTCAGGTCGATGACCTGAACGCTCTGCACGAGGCTGTACTACAAGCGTACTACCAACTAAGAAAAGAAGGGGTGGTTGTGTCATGTGGTAATGAATACATGATTGCGATTGAATTCGATGGCCCTGATGGCGGAGGTGGAATCTGCGGCGAAATGACATATGTCGACAATGATAAGAAAGCTCAAGCTGTTGTCAAGGGTCGCGGCTGTGTCCAAGCCAGACAGCTAGGGAGAAATTTCTTGTCAGGAGAGTCAATAATCTACTATAACACTTCGCAAGAAAGTGTTTTCTTTGATCTTCTAATGAAGTACAAGCGAGGAGCTTCGTCGTCTGGTGGAGGTATGATTGATATGAAGTCCGGCCTTCCTTTGTTTGAGGTCACGATTTCCAAGTAGCCGTCCTTCATCGGATACATGATTGGATATCATATTTGAATATGCATGACAATACCAACGAAGTGAAAATATATTATTCGGCCACGAGGAGGACCACCAGTATTGTTGGAAAAGCAACAGCCAGATTTGAAGTTGTGACAATCTCGTGCTAGAGCGCTGCAATATGCTTCCAGAGCTGGTTCCTTTAGTTTCAAAGTGCTATTGAACTATGAACTATGATCTATAAGATACTGTAAGAATCATCAGTCTTCGCATACGGTAAAATATGTACCATCCTATTTATCAGTTGCGAGGTCCCGCAAGAGAACTCAAACTCCGTCGGCAAACAGACGTCACTACTACATGAAAAGATCTTTCGCACCATATATCGTCATCATCTTTTGTTTTATATCTTCCATCAGTTCTCATCAATCCATCGAAATGAACACTAGAGTTCGTCGTCGCCTACCTTTAATTGCGACAGTACTGACCTCGTTCCTTGCTCCCATTGGCACCACTGCTTTTCTCACTAGTAGTCACATCAACAGCAGCAGCTGCAGCAACAACAACAACAAGCACCCAGCGGCGTCTTCTTCATCGACAAATTATCGTAGAACCATCATGACGGCATCAAACGCTCTCGATGAAGAAATTTCCAAATTCTGCGAGTCAGCTGGATATAAAGTCAAGAGCATTGATTGGGCAGGATCTTCGGATTGGGCGTCCTTTCGCAAAGTCTCTCTGCAAGACACTGACAAGATGTATTTTGTCAAGACGTCAACTCGTTCCGCAAAGGAAATGTTTGAAGGTGAAGCCTTGGGTTTGCAAGCCATGTACGAGTGCAGTCAACAAAGTGGCGATGATGGTTTGACCATTCCCAACGTTCACCACTGGGACGATTTCAGTGGTGGATCTTTGCTGATTATGGATTTTTTACAGTTGGGCGGTCGAGGATCCGAAAAGGCGCTGGGTAAGGCAATGGCACAATTGCATTTGGCCAAGCCGAACGAGGCCAACGGAAATCCCAAGGGAGCCTTTGGATTTGGAGTTGACAATACCATTGGAGGGACTCCACAACCAAACCCTTGGACTGACGGAGGTACCACAGAGGACTGGATTGAATTCTACAAGAAGCATCGAATGGAACATCAAATAGAACTTGCCGGCGATAAGTCCTGTGCAAAACTATGGGAAAAAGATATTGCACCCCGGCTTCACTTGCTGTTCGAAGGCATCGAAGTCAAACCTTCCTTGCTTCATGGGGACCTATGGAGGTGAGTACATCAGAAGCATTGATTCCGCACTTCTCATCCCGAGCCGTTCCGTGACTTACAGTCACTCTTTTCCTTTTCTTCTCCTTCGATGCATACCGGGTACTAGTGGCAACATTGGAACTGCCAGTGGTAAACCGTCCATTTACGATCCCGCTGTCTATTGGGGCCATCATGAGGCCGAATGGGGAATGTCCTGGTGTGCTTCGCTCGGAATCAAATTCTGGGATGGGTATCGAGAGTTGATTCCCCAAGATCCAGGATTTGCAGATCGTAAACCTTTATACGATGCTTACCATCAATTGAACCACTACAACCTGTTTGGAGGAGGCTACCTGGGATCGGCGCAAGGTTTGCTACAGCAAGTGAAGAAGAAATTGGATGCCAAAGAGAAGAAATAGAGTCCTACTAGCTAAGGTTTTTCCGGTTTGATCCATACAGTACTGTATTTTCTTATACCATAATGATGGGAGATGTGACGGAATGAGTGACGAGTCATGCTTGCCATGCATGCATCGTCATTTTGGCATATCGACCCATTCGACTCTATGATGCGTCGCTTTTTTATTCATCACATATCGCATCTGCGAGCTCTTGATGTATAAAAAATATATACTGTATCATCCTAACAATAACACTCTTCGAGCTGCTGCAAGGCTTATACCTCCTGCACATCGAAGGCTCTTGTTGCAATCAACACTAGCAAGAATCCGCATTCATGAATCCAGAAAGGAGCACTTCTCAACGTGGCCAAACCTCTGCCAGTTCTCGGCCAACTTCCATCCATGACTTTGGGACCAATCCAGATAGCGGTGTTCCGAGCACTATTGTCGAAACATCTGCAAAACAAAAACGTTTTGACTTGACATTCATGCATCAGAAGGTATTCTTGGGTCAGTAAAATGTGAATTTTTCTTCTGTGATCCATCAAACTTTCTCAGCTAACCAGAATCGCAATTCTTCGTGTCTACACCACAGCATTTCCCGATGATTTCGACTTGAAGGATTTGTCAATTTAGGAAGCACGGCGAGCCATCATGAAGCCAGCACTCTGAAAAAAAACTTTTCAACTTCAGGTCATGCAATGGGTGAAATCTTACAAGCAGAAAAAGTGTGAGTCACTTCCCATTTGCTTTCTAGGATTTTAAAATAACCGATATTGGATCAGTCATTTGAAAAATGATATCCTTAATTATTGCCGATAGGACATGGCCAAATCCTGGAATAGCGCATAAGATTCCAACATATGTTGTCTGATAGAATGTCAAATGAAAAACCAATGAAGCCTTCGTAAAAATTGGCAGTATTTCCTCGTCTTCACCAGACGTCCTTAAGTTGAGTTATTATCCTAGAAGACAAAACCTTGGTAGACCGAGTGCCTCAAAGTCTTGCAACAGAGACTGGCATCCATAATGCCATATATCTTTATCACCTACTGCATCATTGTATTGCATATCCTCTATCCAATCTCAAATCCCTCCGGTAACTGAATTTGCGACCCATTCGACTAGAACAGACGAATGGTTCGACCTCTTTCTCTATGCTGCATCATCTACACACCAAACAATAACAACCACACATCCATCAATCATCAGACCCACTGGAAGATGATAACTTCAAGGACCGCAATTCTACGCCGCATTTCAGCACGAACAGGTTGGATAGGCCAACCCAGCTTCTCGACCAATGCGTCATATTTCGAACGAAAGGCGACTTTGAAGCAGCAGCGTGTCCAGGCGTTTGTAGACCGGCTTCAGAAGGATGATGAAAGGAAAAAACGTCGAGATAACTCTCCAAAAGACGTAAAGAAACAAGAATTTCGAGAATGGTGGGAAAAGAGGCGATCATATGAAGATTCTTTGGATCGAAAGGCAAGGCAGGCCAAGAAAGACTGGCAGATTCAGGTAGCAGTCGTTTTGGAAAGGATCCCAGTTGTTCTCGATGACATTGCAGACTGGGAGAAGGATTATGATGAACTCAAGGCATACTTTGCACAATTTGGAAAAGAGTACCCGAAAGAGCTTGTCCCACCGAGAAAAGCCCCAGTTCTCGTAACAGATGAAGAAGTTTTTGCAGAGTTGCCTCCGAATTTT
Source organism: Cylindrotheca closterium (assembly GCA_933822405.4). Classification (NCBI taxonomy): domain Eukaryota; phylum Bacillariophyta; class Bacillariophyceae; order Bacillariales; family Bacillariaceae; genus Cylindrotheca; species Cylindrotheca closterium. The sequence continues at coordinate 147,476 of CAKOGP040002058.1, forward strand.
CGCCCGGCGCCTCGTGAGACAAAAGCTGACAAATCCGGAGAATCGAATACATTAGATCGGAAGCTGAAAACTCGGGTCTTTTTTATGCTTGACGAGGGCAAAGGTAGCTGGAAATTTCCCCAGTCATCTGTCGAGGGGGAAGAATCGCTCCAAGAAACTGCCAAGAGAATCATAGACAAGCAAATCGGGAACGACTTGGACCTATACTTTCCTTCCTCTTCTCCATCTGCCGTGCTAGTCAAAAAAGAAGAGGAAGGGGACTATTTTGGAACGAAAACTTTCTTCGTACGAGTACAACATGACGAAGGGAATGTTGCCAAAGGACTGAAACATGGGTGGTTAGATCGTGACGAGGTTGTTGGAGCTGTTGAAGACGAGGAGGACTCGATGTTCTATCGTTACCTGCTATAACCTTGGCTAAGAGCTCTCTCAGAAGATTAAGTGGCTAAAAAGCTTTCAACAGAGACTTTCATTCGTAAAACCTACAGTTCCGGTATTTACAAGTGTACCATGCCGTCGCATTGTAGCATTGCATCCTTCCCCTATCAAGTAGTTGACCCATACGACTAGCTCTCATTGGCTGGAATATTGAACCATGAGCCGTGACCTCACAGATTTTCTCAAATTCCAATTTTAAAAATATTTATATCATCGTTGATTCAACTTCTAGTCTTCACGACCGCCACAACAACTGAACTTATTCAGCATCGCCTCTCTTGCATCCAAACCTTTTTTGAGATTTTCCACTTCCAACCGGGACTATGAGCTCCAATAAACAGACAGAAGTCCTTCAGATTGGGATGAAAATAACGTGTTATTGGCCTGACGATGATCAGTGGTATAAGGGAACTGTGGCGGAGAAAATAGACGATGATCGATTCAAGATATCGTATGATGATGGCGATGAAGGAGAAATAAGCGCCAAGGAGGACAAGTGGCGACGATCATTACATAACTACATCAAGGAGAACACACAAAAGGATGAGAAAAAACAAGCACTTATTGATAGACTTGAAATGGGATCAAGAATTTCTGTTTATTTCCCGCATGAGAAAGAATATTATGCTGGGTCCCTAGCAAAGAAAAGGAAGGTATCTGCACAAAAGGGTCGTCATCGTATCAAATATGACGACGGAGATACAGAATGGACTGATCTTCTTTTTCGCAAATTCAAACGAATTGCAAAAAAGTCTGAGCAGTTGGAGGTTGGATCGCGTGTGGCCGTCTATGATGAGGAGCGAAATAAGAATTATCATGCAACTGTAGTTCAGATCAAGCCAGAAAAAGCGAGACCGCATAAAGTCAAGTATGACAAGGAAAGTAGAGGGAAAGAGTGGCTTAATTTACACGTTCATCCATTTTTGGATGTTGTGGTGGAATGTCGCGATGAAAAGAAGCGTAAAGGAGATTCTTTGGATGGTGATCGCCCTATCAAAAGCAAGCGTCGTGACAATACCCAAGTGGAGCAAGAAATGCAGCAAGACAATGAAGCGGAACAAGAATCTATCCCTCAAGAGGCTGGCGCACATTCCACTTCCCATGTGCAGCGAGAAACTCAGCAACACAATGAAACGGAACAAGTTACTGTCCCTGCTAGTGAGGAGCATTGCGCACTTTGCAAAACTCGCGCTGATGTACCCTATGCAACGTCTTGTCACCATATTTTCTGTGAACAATGCATTGCTGATCATATTCATGGTCATGGAAAGTGCCCCTTCTGCAAGATTCCCATCAAGTTGGCACCTGCACCATTTTCTCCAGAGCACGATTCATTCAGGGCTATTGAAGCATTATCAAGGACGACAGCAGAAGTCGAATTGGAATTTTCATCAGCTTCAGCGGCTTCAATAAAAGTGCCTGGTTTCAAGGCTGCTCGCATTATCGAAGCTTGTCAATCCAAACGAAGGGACGATCGCGAGCACAGGGGCTACTTCTGGCGATTCAAAGGATCCAAAGACCGAATATTACGTGTTGGAGAAGGGGTCAAGGAAGGAGTTCCAATAGAGCAAGTCGATCTTGAGACTGGTGAAATTATCAAGACTTTTTCTTCTGGCAGAAAAGCGCATCAAGCAACGGGCATCAGTCGGGTTGTAATAAAGCGAGTTTTGGAGAGACGCGGTAAGGCAAATGGTGGTGGCTTTTTTTGGAGATACCAAGGAGAGACACATGTGCCATGGCCGGATCCGAAACGAACAAATTTAAATCCAGTGGAACAGCTGGACCCCGAGAGTGGGGAGGTGTTGGCTTCTTTTGAATCACTTGCGGAAGCAAAACGAGCAATGGGTATGGCTCCGAACAGGGGATGCATTCGAGATGTCTGTAATGGCGTCGGGAGAGGAACCGCCAACGGATTCTTTTGGAGATGGAAAGGGTCTGACTCTGTGCCGAATCACTTATTTGGTGCAATCAAGGTGTTGGAGATTAGGAAGAAACGAAATAGCAATGTCGCGAATGTTTTCAAGAATTCGAAAGGTAAGTTTCAAATTCTTCCCATTGAAAAAGCATGATCCGCCTTGTTTTAATATGTACGCTGCATCTTTTCGAGAAAGAAGCCCAAGCCTTCTTCGGGCATCAATGCTCCTGGGTTACCATTTGCCTCTACTGCCGGGAAGAGGGTTTCTATTTGGGGTACCATTGGCGATACCGTGTGATGAGTCAGCCTTGTTTAAGCTCAAGCGAAGAAGTGGTTGGAAAGCGACTCCGAATCAAGCAAGGGGATGGCAATTGGCTTGAAGGCAACATCAAAAGCTTCTGCATTGATTCTGGCGAACACGAAATTGCGTTTGATTATGGGAAGACTGAACGGCATCGCCTTGAGCATCTAGAGTATGAATGGAAGAACGACCAAGGGCAGAAACCCATAGAGCAACTCGATTTGCAAACGGGGCAAATTCTGAACACCTTTGACTCCATTTCCGATGCCGCAAGAAGTATTGAGAATGGCGTAGGAAACCGAATAACTACAGCCTGTAAAGGCCGATATCGCTCAGCACATGGATATTTTTGGCGATACAAAGGGTCAACAGCACTGCCAAGAAAGAAAAAAGGCCGTCGCAAGATTGATCAGCTCTGTTTGAAGACTGGCCGAGTGATTGCCACATTTGATACTATTACGGCTGCTGGCAAAGCCGTTGGGATTACGACTCCAGGAATCAGTTATTGTTGCAATGGTCGAAACGGTAGTACGTCTGCGGCGGGGTTTGGTTGGAGATTCTCAAAAGAAGATGGAGAGCAAGGATAAGTATCCGAGTATTGAAAGATACAGGAGAGAAGAGTCGTATATGCTATTTCGTTGAGTCGTCACATTGGGCATCTGGTCGTTGAACACTTATTTTTGGTGCATATCATTTTGAATTTCTTCTTATTGAGCTGCATGCCATCCCTTTTGGACCCAAATGGAAATTGATGAAACCATTCAGCCATTGAATCGGTTTTTGGTCAGACATTGGGAATTGTGTTGAGTGACTCTTATATGAGCCCAGCAGCAACGGGTTTTGGCGATGGTTGAAAAAGAAGAAAATAAGAACTTCCAAGTTGCGGGTTCAATATCTTCTATTAGTGCACAGTGCTGGGAAAGATCGGACAATTAGGTGATTGCATGTGTTCACATCGGTGCTGAAATCTTCAGATGTGCTCGAGCTGAGTCATCCTTGAAGGTGAAGGACTTCAACAGCTTGCAACAGAGACTATGTCATTGCAATCGTTCGATATTGCATCGATTCATTCGACTAACATTATGTGAAGTAATCTCAACGCATTATCATTTTCAATTTGAACTTCTTCTTGCACAGTATGTCATCCCTTTTGGACCCAAATGGATATCAATACCATCATGGTACTGGAAAGCATTACATAATCCAACCCGATGAAGATGCAAATCGCCCCAAATACTCTCTGCACTGTTGCTTGTGCAATTTGTTGGACATTTTGATATTCTGTGGAATTATTGCTTTCTTTGTGGTTGCCTATCGCATATGTTATTATCTGTACAGCAATGGTGGGGACGGATGACGAGAGAAACATAATGTTGAAAGCATAATGGCAAAGTATGGATATCTATGGAAACATGGCATGATGAAATTCTCAGAATCGACCCATCGAGCGCTTCGTCTGAAGCCGAATAACAACAAGTCATGAGAATTGGGTTATTGACAGCCCAGAAAATCAGAAATGATACAAATACATCAAGTTGAGACTATGATGAGATAGAATACCTGGTTCAATGCGATTCTAAATTGACAAAATTTTCTACCAACCATCAAACATTCCCTTTCCGATGTCTTGATCATCGTCGTTTTTGTCGGGATTCTCGACGATTGGTGGCAACTCTAGTCCTCGTTCTTTGGCTGTTTCCACTGCCATTCGTGCACGTTCTTGCTGTTGTTGTTCTCGCTCTTCTCTTCGACTGACGAAATTCTCAGTAATTCGACTGGCACCAATAGGCACAGCCAATTGACCATCATCTCCTTCCGTCTCTGGTGCCAATTGAAGACAGATGGGCCCCATTCTCCCAGATCGGAAATCCTGGAGGATCTTACGAGACGCATCTTCGGGGTCCCCTTGACAAGTGTTATCAGCGACCAAGAAGAGCATATCTTCGCCAGTCAAAAGTTCTCCAGTCGATTCGTCCTTGGGTTTCAAAGGATCAAAGGCATATCGCTCTTTTACCTTCTCTCTCCACACTGGAGCTGTCAGTCTCTCCTTTTCCATGACATGAATCGTCTTGAGCCATTCACAAAGATAAGCAGCAACAGATTGGTTGTCATACGCAGCTTGGCCAATACAATTACATGCTGATAACAACAAGGCGTCACTTTGATCGACCATCTTGGCAGGTATAATACCAGGTGAATCCAAAAGCTCGAATTCCTTTCGTTGCGTCTTACTTTCATCTGTACGAACGCGGATCCATTGCAAACTTCGAGTGACTCCGGGAGTGTTGGCGGTTCGTGCTCGGCGGCGACCCAGAATACGATTGATCAACGCTGACTTTCCAACGTTGGGATATCCGATAATGCCAACACGCAATGCGCGTGTCTTGAGTCCTCTTCGTTCTCGTCTTTCTTGGACATGAGCACCGGCTTTAAAAATGGCCCGTTGCAAGCCATGGATTCCCTGTCCTTGTTTTGCATTAATGAACATGACCTGGTCGACGGGAGTGACAACCTTTGGTTTCTTCTCCCAGCCTTCTTCCTCCCTTGTACCCTTATTCTTCTTTTTTCTGTTATCAGGAGAGTCTCCGTAAGAAAATCGAATATCTCGTGCTTGCTGCGCTTGATTGGCAACTTGAGTATTCACTGGCGCATCGTCCCATCGCTCTGCGCCCAATGTATCATACGCCTTCTTCCAAGAAGCTGCGGCAGCCTTTGGGATCATATCCAAGTGAGTCAAGACGACAATTCTTGGTCGCCCAGCGCACCATTCTCCCACTCGAGGATGGGCCGTTGCTTTGCATGCTCGAGCATCTCTGACTTCTACCACCACATCAACGGCCTTGAGCGTCTCGGAAAGTTGTCGTTCTGCTTTGGCAATGTGACCTGGGTACCATTGAACTCCAGGACGCTTGTAGCCGGATTCTGTCAGTTGTTCTTCTTCGCTGAGGGAAGAATAAGAAACGGTTTGTCTATTATTGTGTATTGCCCGCGAAGGAGCGTTGTGAACAAAGGCTGTAGCAAACATAGCAGCACTATTCCGCCGGAATGAAGCACTGACCAGGGATAAACTCAACATCGTGTATATAATCCTTCGTGACATTGGTAAGGCCGATGAAAGCTTTGATGTCATGTATTGAGAAATAGAATTGAGCACAATCTGAAATGAGTGGACAAGCGAGGGATCTATAATCAATGGAAAGAGACAACAGACAACGCTTTGTTCATTATTGTTGATGTTCTTTCGTCTTCAATGGTGATGGCTTGTGGGGTCGACCGACAGACCGCTTCTTATTTCAAAAAAGGAGAAGACTCAAGATATATAGAACAACGATAGATGCTATGTTATCAGATTACGTCTATATTGAGCTAACCTTTGTAACAACATGGCCATCAGATATTCCCAAGCACTTATTCTCTAAAGTGTTTTGTATCCCTCGCATTAAGTCTCAAAGGTTGTTGCCATAAGAAGGAGCATGACGAACTTGAAGGAGGAGACTTGGACTGGTGGTTGATGGGAGGAGTTGCATACACCCCAAGTTCCTTGTAAGTTTTTGTATCTTTCACTTGTAGCCCATCGAATATAGTGAGACTTTACTTTCTGCGCGCTATGCGTCACCAGTCAGCAGCATCATACTGTGCTCCAAGTGAACCTCGAAGAGAACCTTCGGTGTTTCTTTACATGCAAATCGTAGTACAATATTCCAAAGATGAGGCCCCCCAGATGCGTCAAATGTGATATCTTAGAATCATGAATAAAGGAACCCAGGAAGCTGACGCCCAAAAGGAAATAAAGCATGTTCTTGGCCTGCAATTTGACCGGAAGAATACCAGCGAGAAGAAAGTGGTACACTTTCATTGGCGCTGCCCTCGCTTGGACCGCAATGATCGACATGGTCACCCCACTGAGGCCTATACAAGATCCATGTCTTCTTAGTCCGGTGAACAAGATATTGCTACATACTGCACTGCCCAAAAATAGTGGCCAAAGTGGTGTGGTAACGTTTCGAGCAACACCGGGTGCAATGTTCAAAAGCGTCAACAGATTTCCAAGTAAGTGATATAGTGATATATGGGATACTGCTGACAATATCAAAGAAATTCCTGCCGTCCTCATGATGCTCGATCGGCTGCAGACAAAGGTCGGTATTAACGACGGTCGAAGCGACGGTATTTGAAACAGTATGAAAGTCACAATACATGAAAATGCAGTCCATGCTACACATGGACTCGCATCGTGGACGGCCATGATATATTGCTTCACATCATCCACCATGGAGTTTCGATTCATCCGTTGTTGTGGTTGAAAGCTTTGGAAGCCATTCATCGGCTGTGAATTTGCCTGATTTTGTTGTTGTCTCAACCATTCTTCATGGTCGTCCATTGCACCTCCTGGAGGTGGTGGTTTGTAATCGACATAGTCCGGATTAACTTCGATTGGTTGGTTTTGATTGTAGTATCCTCCTCGAAGTTCTCGCAGTAAATCACGGTCGAGATGCCTGACCAGGCCGTCAGTCGTTGCAGATTGTGGCCGCCAAGTTGGGGCTCCTCTCTTCAGAGCATGTGTCTCCCAACACTTGAACAATAGTAGACATGAGACTAGTGTCCATCTGATTAGTCTTGTTGTCATCCTCTAGTCTAGAGTATGTGATTGCCCGACTGATTTGTAGGCGATGGGGTGCACACAGTATATGTACTGGTATGCATGGTGATGATGATGGATGATGCGTACGAAAACTGACATTCGTGACTGATGTCGCGGGAATGACATTAGACAAAGTGCTCTTACACCAAGGATAAGAGTCATCAGTCTACTTCCGTATGACGATGCTATGAATGCATCCCAGAGTTACTATACGACAGTAATGACCGCAGGATACAGCCGTAGACACTTTGTACAATGCAACCCTAATTTATCTATGTTAGGGCGGTCTCAAATGTAACTATTTCAAAGAAAATTGATCTTAGAATTTTGCGTAACAAGTTTTCAACCTATTAATTGATACCCACTAGCAGCGAAGAGCTATAGGCAATGGAGACATCTCATTGAAACACTTCGTTTTCGTGGATCAAAATCTAATATTACAAGTTAATATCATTGTGCTAAGATATCATCCGAGCTTTCGAATGTCATCCATTACTTAAGCAAGGTGCTCAAGGATACCCTTGCCATCGACAAGTTCTTGGGCCAAGAAGCCAGCGGCGGCAAGCATGGCAAGACGTCCGTTTTGGAGCTCCTTGGTTTGCATTTCAAAGAATTCCTCTGGGTCCTCGGGCTTCAAGCCAAGAGGATCAAATCCAAGGTTTCCTGGGATGTACTCGGCACGAAGAAGACCTGGCTTGTCGACAGGGGTGTTCTCAGGCTCAACCCAGCCGATGTCGGCACGGTCAAGCTCGGCACGGGCAATACCAACACCAAGGATCAACCACAAGGTAGGGTTGACTTGCGCAAGGTGGGTGATGGCGGGGCCAGTGATCTCTCCGTTGAAAAGGAAGGTCTTGGACTCGACGGCTTCGCCAACGAGGAAACCGACAGAGGCAAGCATGGCAACACGTCCATGGGTAAGTTCGGCTTCCCGGTATCTCTTGAGGGTGGCTTCATCGGCCTTCTCGGCGAAACCAAGAGGGTCGAAAAGACCAGTGGGGTCAATGGCTCCTGGGATGGTATCGACGGAGAAAGCTGGGACAACAGGTGCTGCGACCTTGGCAGGTCCCTTGTTGAAGAAGGCAGCAGCTGGGGTGGCAAGAAGAGCAAGAGTGGCGGCGAATTTCATTGTGTATTTGTTAATGTCTGTTCGTTGCAAAGGGTCTTCGAATCGGAATTATGAGGATGATGGGCAATGAAAACGGAATTTTTAGATCCTTGGTCAGAATTGAATCATGATTTACTGTACGTGTTCGGCTTTGGCCAATGAGAATCGATGTACTGGATCACGTGCAAATTTACGTAGATGACGTGTGCCACATTTTGCTGACTACACCAAACACCCTGGAAACCGATCGAATTTTTGCTGTGCTGCCGACTATGACGAGTGTTGAATGATGAGTATTGAATGCAACCTCAGACAGAAGAAAGGATCTGATCATAGACCCAATCAATACCTCTCGATGATGGGACTCAAAAAGGGCTACGAAGGCGTGCCACGACGTTGAAAATATGCATGCAAGGTTCCTTGTTTCTTGATATTTTTCGACGACGCATACTTCGGCGAACTGCACTTCTCTCCAAGATCAAGTCGTGAGGGCCTTCAAGATCTTCAAGATCTTCAAGATTCACAAGCTTACAAGACGATGCGATGAAATCCATTTTCTGGTGGCACTAAGAAGCAAAACTGATTGATTGATTGATTGATTGATTGATTGATTGATTGATTCATTCGCAACTGAATTGTGACCCCGTCATGAGCGAAATTCGTATGACGACGACGACGACGACGACGACCACTACCACAGTATTTCTAGAGCATGAAAAATACATTGTGCTGCCTTGACTCACTGATATTCATTGAGATTCGAGCTTGCACATGGGTGCAGTCTAGGTTGAAAAGAAACGATTCCAACGTCTTTCATCAAGTATCTCCAACTTGGTCTGGGTTTTCTTTCAAAACTACAAACGACGGGGAAGGAATTTGCCAACGTATTTCTACTGAGCAAAGGCTGATCATGGAAACAGGGATTCACCATTGCTCCATCATAAAACTAAAACCAACATCACCGCAAAGGATGTTACCATAGATACTCTCATTGCCTCCACACCTTGTCACCATACCATGTCACCACACCATGTCACCATGCATTGCCATTGACAGCACTATCCATTGTCACCATACATCATCACCATAGATTACCTTCGACAGTACGAAAACGAAGATAAAGAAGCTATAACACTGGCAAGTTCTGAATGACAGCTGTTTGACAAACTACAGGTGAATTCGTTTTGCAAATATCCAATAATGAGCCCATCATGATCGGTCATTTAGATTGGTTACCTATGAAAGACAACACATGCTTGGCCGTAGTAAAACGTCAAAGATCAATAAGATTTCAGTTTGATACGTTGGATGCCTTGCCCCAGTCGACAGGTGTCTCAGGTACCCGTAGGATGCTGAGGGTTTCAGGCCACAACATGGTCTCGACCAACTACCTGATATATTATATTACCTATTATAAGAACACATCGTTTTGTGGATCAAAATCAATTATTACAAGTTACTATCATTGTGCTAAGATATCATCCGAGCTTTCGAATGTCATCCATCACTTAAGCAAGGTGCTCAAGGATTCCCTTGCCATCGACAAGTTCTTGGGCCAAGAAGCCAGCGGCAGCAAGCATGGCAAGACGTCCGTTTTGAAGTTCCTTCGTTTGCATTTCAAAGAAGGCTTCTGGATCCTCTGGCTTCAAGCCAAGAGGATCGAATTCAAGGTTTCCTGGGATGTAGGTATCGCGAAGAAGACCTGGCTTGTCAAAGGGGACATCCTTGGGTTCGACCCAGCCAATCTTGGCACGGTCGGTCTCGGCCTTGGCGATACCGGCTCCTAGCAAGACCCAGAAGACGGGGTTGACTTGAGCAAGGTGGGTGATAGCGGGTCCAGTGACCTCACCGTTGAAGATGACAGTCTTGGACTCGACGGCCTCACCAACGAGGAAGCCGACGGTGGCAAGCATGGAGACACGTCCGTGAGTAAGCTCGGCTTCCCGGTATCTCTTGAGGGTGCCTTCATCGGCCTTGGCGGCGAAACCAAGAGGGTCGAAAAGACCAGTGGGGGCAATGGCACCTGGGATGGTGTCAATGGAGAAGGCCATGGCGGCTGGGGCGGCAAGGAGGGCAAGGGCGGCGAATTTCATTTTGTATCTGTTTGCGTACAAAAAAGATTTTATGAGAAAGCCGCCGATGAAAACGGAAGATTCTCAAACACCTGGTCAGAATCCAATTTGGATCGGAGTGATGTGTTCGGTTTGGCCAATGAGAATCGATGGGTTGGATCAGGCGGGAATGAAAGGTGCTGACGTATGACGCAACGATGAGAACTCGAATTTTGATGTGTTTCACAAAATGACGAGACTTGTTTGTTCGTGGTGTTGCATGCAACCTCAGAGGCGATGACATGTGCATCATACGATGTACCCAACACCTCTTGATAATGACACGGAAAAGAGGATTGGAATTATGCGGCAACCTGGAGAGAAGCAGGACCTGAACACTGCTGCGGATTGCAATATTTTTCCAAATTGTCAATGTCGTCGTCAGATTTTTCAAAAAAGGATCTTATGGCGCCCAAATTTAATGTATTGAATGAATCCGACATGCAAACTGATGAATGGATTTACCAGACCCAAGGAAATGGGTTTCTCTAGAGGACATGCCTGTGTAGATACAAGCTTCACCAAGAAATTTCATGCCTAGAGTTTTATTCTTGATATTTCGACGACGCAGAATTACAATGCGACGAACTGTACTTTTCGGCAAGATAAAGAGCCTTAAACTTGCAACAATATGATTTAACCCATTGTTTGGTAAAACTGAAAAGAGAAACTGATTTGCTTTGGTTATTATGGCTCAATCATGAGAGACTATGTACGCCGACAACAGCAGACTTGCTTTTATATGACAACTAGATTTAATTTCGTTGATTCAGTGATTTTCAGGGCAAAATTCGAGCTACATGATGTTAATGGATGCAATAAATTTATGGTGGAACCAATTTCTTTTTATGAAATGCCTAAAATTTGATTTGCACTTTTTCTTGAGATATCCCTTAGAAATTTGAAGACCTGACCAGAATACGACAACAGCTATCAGAATAGCCGACAATTGGTTAAGGAGTCGTCTTTGGTTCTCAAAGAATAAATGCATTGGCACCATTTATTGTCACCATTCATTCTGTCAGCATTCATTGCCAAGTAAATTGCCCTCAACGGTCGCATTATATCTGTTTCAAAAAACAGTAGACGAATTCTAAATCAAATGATGAAGACGTGGCAAGAATACGACAACAGATATCGGAATAGTCGACAGTTGGTCATGGAGTCACCTTTGGTTCTCAAAGAATAAATGTGCTGACACCATTTATTCTGATCATTTATTTTGTCACCATTCATTGTCACCATTCATTCACAAGTAAATTGCCCTCCTTAACTGTCTCATTTTATATCTGTTTCATAATCGGTAGATGAATTTTAAATCGATTGATGAGCCCACTATTTGTAAGAGATTGCACATATGCTTCGTATGTAGTCAAATGTTAAAAAGATTCAATGTGATATTATTTAGGCTTGATATATATGATTCTATTGTTGGCAGTTATGAGCAACCTAAACAATTGGATGAATACGACGACCTCGGTGGTCGTCAGATGGCGTTCCAAGTGATTGCTTAGGCATTCAAGTGTTCAAGGATCCCTTCGCCATCAACAAGTTCTTGGGCCAAGAAGCCAGCGGCGGCAAGCATGGCAAGACGTCCGTTTTGGAGCTCCTTGGTTTGCATAGCAAAGAAGGCTTCTGGGTCCTCTGGCTTCAAGCCAAGAGGATCGAATCCAAGGTTTCCTGGGATGTAGGTATCGCGAAGAAGACCTGGCTTGTCAACAGGGACGTTCTCGGGCTCGACCCAGCCGATTTTGGCACGTTCGGTCTCGGCCTTGGCGATACCGCCTCCTAGCAAGAGCCAGAAGATTGGGTTGACTTGGGCAAGGTGCGTAATGGCAGGTCCAGTGACCTCACCATTGAAGAGGAAGGTCTTGGATTCGACAGCTTCACCAACGAGGAAGCCGACAGAGGCAAGCATGGCAACACGTCCGTGGGTAAGCTCGGCTTCCCGGTATCTCTTGAGGGTGGCTTCATTGGCCTTCTCGGCGAAGCCAAGAGGGTCGAAAAGACCAGTGGGGGCAATGGCACCTGGGATGGTGTCAACGGAGAAGGCCATGGCGGCTGGGGCGGCGAGGAGGGCAAGGGCGACGAATTTCATTTTGTAGGTATGTGTTTGTGTTTTGTTCGATGTACAGAGAGTCTTTGATTTGATTTTGTGAGCAACTTGGCGATGAAAACGAACTTGCAGATTCTGGTCGGAATCCAATTCCGGTGTGATGTGTTCGGCTTTGGCCAATGAGAATCAATGTACTGAATCACGTAGAAATCAATGGAGATGACGCCTGTCACATTTTCGAATTGTTGATGTGTTACTGACAGTGACGAGTTTATTCATTCGTGTTGCATCTATCAGAAAGGCGATGACATCTGCATCATACGATGTATCCAATGAATCTTGATCATGGCACCTAGAAGGCTTTCGAAGTGTAAGAGAAGCAGGAGGCTGACTCGTGCTGCCGTTTGTTATGGCAGTTCCCGCATGGTCATGTCGTCGTCAATTTTTCCCCAAGTGGATCTATGCCGCCCAAACTTGATACATTGAACAAGCCTGATACCAGACCGAAGGGGGAAAAAATCTGCAAAGGTAATGTCTTGTGTACATATCATACAAGTGAACCGACAAGGATTCTTCCCTGGAATCATTGTCTTGAAATCCTAGCTAGTAGATGATGCAAACGACGGCGAACTGCATTTATCGCCCATATCAAGAGCCTCAAGCGTACAAGATGTTGACTAAACTGCTATTCTGGTACTGCTGACAAGGGAAAACGATCCGTCATTGCTGTTTATTTTGAACTCGACATGAGAGACTTTCCCGGATGAGGACGTCAATATTCCAAGACCATGACACATGGAATCTATACTTCAATCAGTGAAACGCATGGCGTACTAGATATTGTACATGGATGAAATAAGTTTGTGAACGAAATTATTCCTAAATTATTCATCAGGCAAGTCGCTTTTTTAGAGGTCTTGTAGAAATACCAACGAGGACGTGACAAAAATTTGACGAAAAAATATCCGATTGACCGATAACTGGCCTCGGAAACAAAGAGTTCATCATCTCTCAAGTCATAAGTTAATTAAACCACTATCAGGGCACATTTTCAGGATTGATTGTCACCATTCACCGACATCATCATCAATAGTCATTATCATCAGTGGGGATTGTCACCATACATGTATGATCATTGCAAAAATGTATAATACTGATAAGCTCCGCATGGCATTTGGTGCATATAAACCTTGTCAGAAGCTACAGTACATATCCCAAAGGATTCATGGTCAAATATTTTAAAAGTTCAATATGATTCTAGCAGTTTTTAGCACACTATTGGATGGATACCTTAGTCGTCAGGTGTCCCAAGTGGTTGCTTAGGCATTCAAGTGTTCAAGGATACCCTTGCCATCGACCAGTTCTTGGGCCAAGAAGCCAGCGGCGGCAAGCATGGCAAGACGTCCGTTTTGAAGTTCCTTGGTTTGCATTTCAAAGAAGGCTTCTGGGTCTTCGGGCTTCAAGCCAAGAGGATCGAATCCAAGGTTTCCTGGGATGTAGTCGTCACGAAGAAGACCTGGCTTGTCAACAGGGACGTTCTCGGGCTCAACCCAGCCGATTTCAGCACGGTCAAGCTCGGCACGGGCAATTCCGACACCAAGGATCAACCAGAAGGTAGGGTTGACTTGGGCAAGGTGGGTGATGGCTGGGCCAGTGATCTCACCATTGAAAAGGAAAGTCTTGGACTCGACGGCTTCGCCAACAAGGAAACCGACGGTGGCAAGCATGGAGACACGTCCATGGGTAAGCTCGGCTTCCCGGTATCTCTTGAGGGTGGCTTCATCGGCCTTTTCGGCGAAACCAAGAGGGTCGAAAAGACCAGCGGGGTCAATGGCTCCTGGGATGGTGTCAACGGAAAAGGCCATGGCGGCTGGGGCGGCAAGGAGGGCAAGGGCGGCGAACTTCATGGTGTCTGTTAGGTACGTTTGTTTCAAAGGTATCCAAAGCAAAGGAAAATTGTGCGATTGATTGGAATTGTGCTTGGATACCCTTCAAAAAGGATTCCGTCAGGCACGAAAATGACTCGAGTACCAGGAAGCGTAGAGCTCTACGTTAGTTTCGCATCGACGTCACGAAATGTTTTTCTCAAAAAACAGGTGACTTTGAAGCCGGTGCCAGCCGTTACTTATTGCAAGATGCAAAAATCAGTCGCTCTGCACGAACGTCAGCACCTGAAGTACGTGTTGGATGCAAAATTCAAATTTCAGTCTGGATTCACCACGTAGGGTAGATCAGAAACTGAGAACTTTTCCAGGAGAACCCATCAGAACCTCCAATCAGTGAAGCCAAACGACTCTTGACTCTTATAAGTGTTGGGCAAGCTGCGAAGCCAAACGACTCTTGGATCTGCGAAGACTTGCCGAGGCAGGCAACTGAGAAGTATTCGTGTGGTGACGGAAGCCCCGAGCTGAGTGTGAGAAAGGAAGGAAGAGTCGAATCAATCCTTCTGAAGAAATCTATCCAAGCTGCGTCCCTTTGCTCAACTTCACTTCGGAGTGACATTCCTATTGGCATTCTGCCTTTGCGTTACTCCTTCCATTTCCTTGACAACGCCTGTGGTCCTTCGACATCCTCCTACATTATTATCCAAGAAGTGCTACCGCCCTGCTACCATGGTTTTGTCCGCAAGCGCGAAAACTACCAGCACCTCGTTGGGATCAACGGAGGCCAACATTCATGCTTCTGTTGAAAGGGACGGAAACTCCCTCGCACCCGTCAGCACTGCACAATTTGCCTTCATGGCGTTGATCGGCGTACCAGTTTGGTTGACTGTCCTCGTTCCATTGACGCTCATCTATCAAGTTGGAAATGGAATCAAGAACGCCATTTCTGGTCCAAAAACTGCTGATGCTAGTTCCGCCTTTGTTTTAGATTCTGGATACCAAGTTGACGCCAAGGACATCATCCCACAAAAGGATCGCAAATACGATGTGGTCATGTTGGGTGCCACTGGATTTACAGGTCAATTATCCGTCCGGCATTTGGCCAAAACGTATGGTTGCTCTGGAGAAAAAGGAGTCAATTGGGCCGTTGCAGGAAGATCAAAGGATAAATTGAACAAGGTCCTGCAATCTCTAGCGGACGAACTGAAAATGCCAAAATTGATGGACACTCCCATCATTGTGGTCGATACCGCCGTAGCTTCTACGCTGCCCAATCTGGTCCGCGATACAAAGGCCGTTGTTACTACTGTCGGGCCCTTTCGGAAGTATGGATCCGGGGTAGTAGAGTTTTGTGCCAAATTCGGAACTCATTATGCCGACATTACAGGGGAAGAAGATTGGAGCCAAGTTATGATGCAGCAATGGCAGTCGACCGCCCAAGCCACAGGCGCTAAAATTCTGCACTTTTGCGGGTGCGACTCGGTTCCATGGGATTTGACCGTCTTTCAAATGGCGCAATTCCTCAAGACCGAAAAGGGCGAAGACTTGGCATCGGTCCAGTGTTTCGACGAAATCAAGACAAACCCTTCAGGAGGGACCTTGGAGACGATGAAACTAGCCTTGGGGACTTCAGAATTGCCTTCCTTAAAAGAAGGTGCCCCGGAGCCTTTCCGATGTAGTCCACAAGGAAAGGAGCACACGTCTCCCGTGACCGCCAACTTGCCGAGCTGGATCTCCAAGGTCGATTTGCCTTGGTCCTCCCAACCAGCTTACGGTTCCTTTTTTGTCATGTCGGTCGTCAACTCGAAAGTCGTGGCTTGGAGCCAAGCCTTGAGACAGGGTGCTCCGTTGACGTATTCCGAATGTGCGGCGAATCCTGATTGGAAGACTGCCTTTACCAACTTTTTTGGCACCATTGCTTTCTTTACCGCCATCCTCAATCCAATAACGGGAGGGCTTTTGTACAAGTATGTTTTGCCTGCTCCAGGACAAGGCCCCAGTATGAAAACGATGACACAAGACTCCTTTGCTTCTATTTATGCCCAAGGGACTGGAACTAAGCAAAGTAAAGTAGAAGCCTTGATGTACTTCACGGGGTGCGTTGGATATTTGGAAACTGCTCGCATGCTGGTAGAGAGCGGCCTCGCCTTGGCCCTTTCACCCAGGGACCAATTGCCATCAACCGACAACGGTGGGTTCTTTTCGCCATCGTATGGAGTGGGCACTGCCTTGTTGGAGCGATTAATGCAAACAGGAACTCAGTTCACGGTCCGATCTCTTAAGGAAGAAGAGAGGACTGGACTAAACAAGATCGAATAGACGACTTTGGATCGTAGCAAAGGGAAATAAAGCAGCAACATCGTTTTTAAGAAAACAATGGTATCCAGAATACGAAGATAAAATGTGTAAACTAATAATAATGCATTACCTGATTTCAATTGGTGCCATGACTGAACCTCTTTCACTTTTCGTTAGTATTTACTTGCAGTCCGTACAACACTCACAGTGGACGCCCATTTCACCCTCCACCTTCGTCTGCGTACAGGTCGCACTAAGATAGGTCAATTTGTGTTCCGTTGTAAGGGAGCAAACAGAACGGGGCATATTCCCAGACAACTCGTTACCGTGTAGATGGACTTCCTGAAGGTGACGACTGTTGGCAAATACGTTCGGGATAGTACCAACGAGCTGATTATGGTTCAGAGTGAGAAGCTCGAGGTGGCTCAAGCTGGCAAAGTTGTTGGAGAGGTGGCCTGTCAACGAGTTGTCGTGAAGGTACAAGGCTTCCAACCGAGCCATGTCGTAAATGCCACTGGGCAAAGACCCGCCCAATTTGTTGCCCGCCAAATGCAAGGTTTCCATCCGGTCCAGATCTCGCACACTGTCGGGAATGTGACCATACAAGCTATTGTACTCGAGACGAATCTCCCTCAGTTTGGTAGCCGTTCCCAATTCAGGTGGAATCGTACCAGTAAAGCCGTTGTGTCCAGCATTCAACACACGAAGATCGGCACTGGTACTTAGCAAAGTAGGCGGAATGCTTCCATACAAGTCGTTGTGAGCAATCGAAAACATGCGAAGTGCCGACCATCCACCCAACTCATCAGGAATCGTTCCTTCCAGCGCATTATCTTGAAGATCCAAAAAGAAGAGATCTTTGAATGTGTTGAGTTCGACAGGAATCGTACCTTTCACCTCATTGGAAGACAAGTTCAACTCAAAGACAGGACCGTTGCCAAAGTGCTTTTCGATACTGCCTTCGGTGCCCAAACATTGGACTCCATACCACTTGCAATATCCTTCGTTAGAAAGCCAACCATCAGAGTTGGTCCAATGCTGTCCATCCATCGAATAGTAGACTACCGCTAACGCATAGCGTTGAGCCAAGTAAGGATTGTGTTTGTTGGAGGAAGCTTGGGAGGAATTTTCTTCTATCCATCGCAAAGCGGCTGCTTGGGGAGAGTTGGGGTCATCTAGAACGGCTTCGGTAAGAACTCCGTGCTTCATCAAAGCCGCTTTACTATCTTCGGAATGTTCTTCCGCAGGACTTTCGATTGGCGCTGGTGCATGTTGAAAGCTCGTGCCAAAGTCGTAAATATAGTATCCAAAAACGAACAATGACCCCAATGCAATGAGCCAAAGAACGGTGCCCCACATACAAGCCAGGTAGGAAAACTTGCTTTTGGAATTTTCTTGAATGAATTCTTCGCCCTCGGTTGCGTCGGCGTCGTTCCAAATACCAGGAGAACCGAGACGCTTGGCACTGGGACGTTTGCTCTGGAGGAAGAGATTGGAGAGAGATTGACGAACAGACTGTGGCTGTTGTGATTGGTATCCCGCGTGGGCTTGTCTGGCATCCATGAGGTTGACATCGTGCTGCTCACCGCCGTCTGACCGAACTGAATCCCAAATGGAGTCTCTGGCTCCTTTGCCTTGATTGCCCATGCCGACTGCCATTTTCAATGGTGCTGACTGTTTCGGTGACTTTGGAAAGGGAAGCCCCAAAATAATTGCATCATCGTCGTCGTCGTCATCTGCCTCATCCATCAAAAATCTGCGGGCTGATGCGACAGCGTCTCGGGTGGTGCTGGAGCGGTCTCTCAGCTGTTCAGAGTCATCCGAATCGCTGTCGCTACTATCACTATCGAACATATTCTCGTCACCGATGGCAGCCTTCATCGCCGCGAGTTGACGGTCGACCTCTTGCTGGCGCTCTGCATTAGTTTTCTTACCACTCATGGTGGTTAGAGAGCAGTACTGTGATTCAACTTTTCACTGAAGCTATTCCTAGCTCTTGATTGTGAAGAATTAGCAACAACAATTGGCGGGGGTGAAATTGAGTCTGTGGTATTGTTTTCTTGTTTCAGTAGCGGAGATATTCTGCTTTGTGACCCTGGTTTTTCCAGTGGTGATTGTCCCTAAGTTTTATCAATTTCACGTTCAACGACCAATTAAAGGAACAGAAGTTGGTTAAGTACGTTTTCAATTTTTTCTGCCATATTTATCGTTCGATGACCATTTTCTAGTGAAGCTAGCTCGCCGGATTGGCAAGTTTTCCATTTTTGGCATATTGCAACATCGATGATGATTTTCATCAACTGTTTGTCGACTGCATGAAACCCTTTGATCAAAATGTGGGGCAATTCCAAACATGATTCTTACAGTCGAAATAAATCTTCCAATGCTGCGATTTGAGCCGAAGTCAAATTGCTGATAGACCGACCATTACATGACCATGCATAATTGTGATTTTTTTAGAGAAACCCCGAACGTGAAGCCCAAATTTCAATGCAGTTTTTCATTTCCGGCGGATCGACTCATGCGACTATTCGCCTTTGGTATATTTAAATAAAAAAAAATACTGTAGAGTACTGTTTTCGTAAACAAACACAAATATGTACGCAAGAAGGACTCTTTACCAAATTTGACAGAACAAGATGGAATCGGTGTCTCTATACCATAGAATAGACAGGGAATGAATTAGCAACATCGTTCTAAAGAAAACAATGGTATCCAGAATACAAGTAATATCGAGGTGGTCACCTTACTCCATGATAAAATGTGTAAACTAATAACAACGCTATACCTTACTTCAATTGGTGCCATGACTGAACCTCTTTCACTTTTCGTTAGTATTTACTTGCAGTCCGTACAACACTCACAGTGGACGCCCATTTCACCCTCCACCTTCGTCTGCGTACAGGTCGCACTAAGATAGGTCAATTTGTGTTCCGTTGTAAGGGAGCAAACAGAACGGGGCATATTCCCAGACAACTCGTTACCGTGTAGATGGACTTCCTGAAGGTGACGACTGTTGGCAAATACGTTCGGGATAGTACCAACGAGCTGATTATGGTTCAGAGTGAGAAGCTCGAGGTGGCTCAAGCTGGCAAAGTTGTTGGAGAGGTGGCCTGTCAACGAGTTGTCGTGAAGGTACAAGGCTTCCAACCGAGCCATGTCGTAAATGCCACTGGGCAAAGACCCGCCCAATTTGTTGCCCGCCAAATGCAAGGTTTCCATCCGGTCCAGATCTCGCACACTGTCGGGAATGTGACCATACAAGCTATTGTACTCGAGACGAATCTCCCTCAGTTTGGTAGCCGTTCCCAATTCAGGTGGAATCGTACCAGTAAAGCCGTTGTGTCCAGCATTCAACACACGAAGATCGGCACTGGTACTTAGCAAAGTAGGCGGAATGCTTCCATACAAGTCGTTGTGAGCAATCGAAAACATGCGAAGTGCCGACCATCCACCCAACTCATCAGGAATCGTTCCTTCCAGCGCATTATCTTGAAGATCCAAAAAGAAGAGATCTTTGAATGTGTTGAGTTCGACAGGAATCGTACCTTTCACCTCATTGGAAGACAAGTTCAACTCAAAGACAGGACCGTTGCCAAAGTGCTTTTCGATACTGCCTTCGGTGCCCAAACATTGGACTCCATACCACTTGCAATATCCTTCGTTAGAAAGCCAACCATCAGAGTTGGTCCAATGCTGTCCATCCATCGAATAGTAGACTACCGCTAACGCATAGCGTTGAGCCAAGTAAGGATTGTGTTTGTTGGAGGAAGCTTGGGAGGAATTTTCTTCTATCCATCGCAAAGCGGCTGCTTGGGGAGAGTTGGGGTCATCTAGAACGGCTTCGGTAAGAACTCCGTGCTTCATCAAAGCCGCTTTACTATCTTCGGAATGTTCTTCCGCAGGACTTTCGATTGGCGCTGGTGCATGTTGAAAGCTCGTGCCAAAGTCGTAAATATAGTATCCAAAAACGAACAATGACCCCAATGCAATGAGCCAAAGAACGGTGCCCCACATACAAGCCAGGTAGGAAAACTTGCTTTTGGAATTTTCTTGAATGAATTCTTCGCCCTCGGTTGCGTCGGCGTCGTTCCAAATACCAGGAGAACCGAGACGCTTGGCACTGGGACGTTTGCTCTGGAGGAAGAGATTGGAGAGAGATTGACGAACAGACTGTGGCTGTTGTGACTGCTCACTGCCGTCTGACCGAACTGAATCCCAAATGGAGTCTCTGGCTCCTTTGCCTTGATTGCCCATGCCAGCTGCCATTTTTACGTGTAATTTGGCTGGTGACTTTTTCGGTGTCATTGGACGGGGAAACCCCAACACGATTGCGTCGTCGTAGTCGTCATCATCATCCATCAAGAATCTGCGGGCTGATGCGACGGCGTCTCGGGTGGTGTTGGAGCGCTGCCTTAGCTGCCCAGAATCATCCGAATCGCTGTCACTACTATCACTGTCGAAGATATCCTCATCGCCGATGGCAGCCTTCATCAGCGCGAGTTGGCGGTCGACCTCTTGCTGGCGCTCTTCATTGGTTTTCCTACCACTCATGGTGGTTACAGAGTAGAACTTTGTTTCGAGTGCTCACTGTAGGGGTTCCTAGCTCTTGATTGTGAAGAATTAGCAACAACAATTGGCGGGGGTGAAAGTGAGTCTGGAATATTGTGTTCTTGTTTCGGTACACCGGAGATATTCTGGTGCTTATCGTTTCGCCATCGCTGTAGCGTTTTTAGCAAATTGGTTAAGTAATTCGAATACCAAACTTTTCGGTCATATTTACTTTTTATAACCACACATAGTGATAACAGTTCGCCAGTTTGTCGTTCTGATCGACATCAAGCACAAAAAAACACCGAACGTGAAGCCTGATTTCCATGCAGTTTTTCAGTGGTGTCGATTGACTGGTAATGTGTGACGCTACTGACTCCTCGCCTTCAAACAGATCTTGAATCTACCGGTATTCTGTAATACTTAGAGCATACTTTGTCTACTTTTAAAATTTTCCCGGTACATTGTTTGAAATCTGTATTAATAGCTGTTTGCGTAAACAAACACAAACCAGTATATAATACCAAATGGATTGATTCATTTTCAAAATTGTCATCAAAAGTCACTTGCAAAGAAGCATTCGTTGCATTACTTTCGCCATTGTGCATATGTTCCCTAGATGTACACAAGACGGATACTAGCTTAGACGATCCCGTCCCCCGCAACATCATTACCAACTAGGGATTGCATTTCAATCAAGTCCTTGTTTAGCTGTTTTTTGTCGATAGCCAGTTTTGGATCTTCGTGGGTGGATGAAAGGACTTTCATCCCGTTGAGTGTTACCAGAAGCATGATTCCGACATCCGAACCCACTGCCAACAGCAATGACATTTCTCCATTGAAAGTCATAGCGACAACAACCAGCTTTCCAAGAAGACTCAAGATGATGTTCTCTTTGATCGTCTTTCGTACCTTCTTTCCAATAGAAATGGTCTCCGTGATCTTGGAAAGATTAGAATCCATCAGTGTAATGTCACTAGTTACCATTGCCATTGCCGCGCCCTCTCCCAACGCACATCCTATATCTGCGGTGGCCAAAGCTGGCGCATCATTGATACCATCACCACAGAATAAGACATATTGCTGCTTTTGCCAAATAGCACAGCCTCTTGCCGGTGTTCTCTTCAAGTTTTCAACGTATTTGTACTTTTCTTCGGGTAGCATCTGGCTCCGAACGCATTCTGGAGCGATACCAATTTCATTTGCAACAGCATTCGCAACTCCGTAACTATCACCAGTACAAAGCATGATTTCGATACCTTCATCTCGCAGATCCTGAACCACGGATCTGGCTTCCTTCCGAATGGTGTCCTTGACGCAAAAGGCTCCCATGATGCCCTCTTCTTTGGTGCCAATAAATCCAATCATTGATCCGGTACCGGCCCAAGAATTAGTCTTCTCTCTTTCATTTGCTGGTAGTGAATCCAAGAGATTTAACCGAGCAAATAGACGCTGGTTTCCAACGTAAACAATTGTACCACCGACATTGGCGCTGACCCCTTCTCCCTTCAAGAGAGTATGATCTGACATTATCAGATCACGTGGTATGAGCGCATTTTCATCTTTGGCAGATTGAACCAGACAAGCGGCAACGGGATGGCTGGACCGTCCTTCAATCAGCGCCAAGAGTGCCAAAAGTTCGCGGCGTGTTTTTGTTAAAGAGAAAACGTCGAAATGAACCAAGGAAAAGACTCCATTAGTCAGCGTTCCAGTCTTGTCGAACACAACCTTGTCAACGCTCCCCATTGCCTCGAGCTTTGCACCACCCTTTACGACGATACCCTTTTGTGCAGTAGCCGCAAGCCCCGCGGCGTAGGTGACCGGCGTACTTATGGTGAGAGAACAGGGGCATGCAATGACAATGATAATGAGACTATTCAGCATCCATTGATGGGCATTTTCCGACCCGATGAACAGTGGTACCATGAGCATCAGAAGTGCGAGGACCATGACAGTAGGCGTGTAGGTACGGGCAAATGAATCAATGAGCTTTTCTGTTTCCGAGCGATTCGATTGTGCATCTTCGACCAGTTGAATCAGGCGAGACACTGCTGAATCCTCCACCGTTGCAGTGGTTCTGACGACAAGTTGAGTTTTCCCAATGTTGATAGTACCACCTTTCACTTTGTCGCCTACAGCTTTGGATATTGGGACCGATTCGCCTGTCAAACTAGATTCGTCAACCAACGAATGGCCTTCAACAATGACACCGTCCGTGGCAATCTTATCACCAGTCTTTACCGAGACAAGAGATCCCAGAATTACTTTGTCGGCTGGGACAATTGTGATTTCTTGCGTCCCTGGATGGATGACATTGGCATACTCGGGCTTCATGTCGCAGATATCCTTCAAGGCCTCGCGAGCTTGTCGACTTGCGCGTCGTTCCAACAACTCGGAAATAGAAAAGAGGAAGGCCACAGACGCTGCTTCATCGTACTGTTGTAAGCTTATGGCACCAATCGCGGCTGTTGTCATCATACAATTGGCATCAAACTGACACCGACGAAGTGTCCGGAAAGCTTTTTTCAAGATTGGAGGTAGTCCAAACGCAACTGAAGCCAATCCAAAATATTTGAAGGATTCTCTGTATTATTTGAAACCAGCAAATAAAAGAGGGTGAGATGAGATGATTTAGAACGTTCAAGTGGGAGCTCCGCGGTATTTGGCAGCCAATAAACTTACAATACTTCAAAGTGACTAGGCAAGCTGAGAATCCAAAATATTCCACTCATAGTAACGTTGCAGCGAAGAACATTGAAGGAAAGAAACGTAGTATCTTCTTGCATCAAACTAGGCGATGATACTCGGACAGAACCCGTAGTGGTGCTATCTCCACCTTCTGGACCCTTGGGCATGTAAAGGTTGCAACTGGCACCATCCACCGCGACAACAACTGAAATTTTGCATTGTGCTTTCAGCGTCGCAGCAATATCGGCGACGGGCACTTCGATTGGATCATGTTCCACCTTTATTGTCTTTGAGATTGAATTGGGGTGAATAGCACGTACTTTGTGGTCGCATTTGTATTCATCACGCAAAGCTTTCACCAAGTCTTGGACATTCTGTCGGCTCCAGTCATGACCCACGGAAAGGGTCGAGACCACAAATTTCGAACGCTCCATTTGTTCCATGTCTCCTTTAAGCGAAGTGCTGTTTGTAGCACTAGCATCTGTCCCTACAAAGTTGGAACCGTCGTGAATAATCTTTGTTGGAAATCCTTGGTCTTCCAAGGTTTGCGCCAGCTGTAAAACAGTTACTGTTTCAGGACAATGGTGGACTATAACAGTCTTGGAGATCAATTGAATTTGCACCCTTGATACACCTTTGACTAGTCTTAATATTCTCCTGACAATTGGGACTTCGGTGGTGCAACAAATTCCTTTCACAAAGAACTTTGATTTCACTTCTACTGAACTGCGTTGTGATGGAACAGCCAGTGGGTTATTCGGTAGGGGCATTATCGTATTCGGACTAACTAACGAAGTTCCAACAAAGATTTCACTTTCACTTAGGCTGCTACCTCCATTGCTGTCATTGCTGCCCAGACTACTTGCCGTCGTAGTTGTCGATGTTGCAATGGTCACCTTTCCAGAACTATCACGCTTGTTGGAGTCGGGAGAAATGAAGCTACAATACAGAAAGTTGAGATTGTTGTCATCTCCAGAGGCATAATCAACATTCATCCCAGGTGTTGCCGAGAAGAGCATTGTAGGCGGTGGTAAGGGGGGTGTCACATGTGTTTGTTGTGTTGCTTTGGCTGGTGATGTCTTGTACAGGTGAGGTGCTCCATAAGTTCGCGAGTCTGTGACATTTGTTCTAGTTTCAGCAGGAACTGAAGGATCAGCTGTAGGTGCACAAGGACCACAGTATAGTTGGCCCAAGCTGATACCAGTGGATGCACCGATAGAATACCTGTTCACTCCTGTCAGAACTGGAAGGGGTAGAGGCAGTCGCGTTGATACGTTTTCGGCCAAATTTCTTGATATTTGTTTCTCCCGATTTTCGCTCTCCTTCAAGCCTTCATCCCGATCGTGTAGCTCTCGGTATCGCTGATCCCGAGAATGGGCTACTAGCTCGGGAAGTGTATGCAGAGCCTCTGTCTCCATTGTAAAGGTCAATGGTAACGGTAATTGTATTCGTCTTTTGTTTCTTTTTGAACTGTTCACGATTGTCGTCATCATCACAACAAAAAGCTCTCAAGAATTACTGGAAATTGAGTCGTTTGGGAGAAGGTAAATGTCGTATACGACACATTCGTTTATTAACAAGACAAGAGGATCAACTCAGTCGTGACAAGAACCGTTTCTTCACAATGAGAAACAATATAGCGGATGCAACTTACGTGTGCAGAATTGAGGATCTGACATCACCCCAATCTTTCATGAACTAAAATTGTGTGTAACATATCTTTTCGTTTCAGTACCCAGTATTTGTGAGAAGCAGGCTCAAGAAGCTTTGCACTGTAGTAGGACTAGACTATCTAAAAGTAATGTGTATGTTATTATGATTGTATGAATTCTACAAATATTCCTTGATGCTTTCAATGTTCTACTGAATCAATCAGAGCACCTCAAGCACTCTTGGCAGCTAGGATCCGGACTTCAGCGACTCGATGGGATAGAGCGATTTCTTCCATACCAACACCATCTTCTGCAATAATGTTGCGCAGCATTTCGAAGCGTGTCTTGCATCGATCAAAGGCTTCAGCTTCGATCCAGGATTCATGAAGGGCGGCTTCAAACATTTGTTGCAAGATCTCAAAATGGCTGGCATATAATCCCAGTTCGAGGAGCGAGTAGTTCTTGAGGAGGACATCGTTTCGCAACTTTTCGTCTTGACATCGAGACTCTGTCAGGGCAAAGGCGACATCGACAAGACTATTCATGCGGGATGCAAGAACTTCAGTGTCAAGATGACAGAAGATTTCCTCCAGTTCACTTTCCTCTTGGATCTTTTCGCAGAAGGAAAGAATGAGAAAATCGTACTGTTCTTTTCCTCCAATTTCTTCTATAAGATCGTCCTTTGGTGAAACGGCAACGTGACTCTGGTGCATATCGATTCGTTTGCACATTATGCAGTATGTTCTTGGTTTTGCTTCTGCGTTGCGATTTAAAAGATTTCTTGGTTTAGTTTGTTTGACAGGCAAGCCAGTCTTTTGGTTTTGTGCGATAAAAGCTTTGAGATTACTTGCTTTGATTCGCTTGGATACGAAATCGATTTTGTAAATCCTGGTTTAAATGGATGTGATGCGTTTTTATAGTTAATTTCTTGTTTCGGTTTCTTTGATAACAAATCAATTTTGTGAGAATAGTCAACATCAACGCTGGATTGAAGACCCACACCAAATCTAAAAGTGACAAAACCGCAACCGTTGAGAGGCGCTTGTCACTTGAGCTTATAATAGTATGCAGTAAATAAAAACTGTCATAAAAAATCTTTCATCTCTCTGTTTTCTTCGGATCAAGAACACTGCGGTATCCACACGGGCAATGGAATTCATTCTATCCTGCGTAGAATGAATGGGTTACTCTTCGCCCTTCTGTGTGATACATTTTCGGTTTCTTTGATGGATTTAAAATAAAATTTTGTGAGCCTAAATCAAACGTGAACACCACCACCTAAAAATGGTGAAAAAAGAGACCCACCCCAAATGACCCATTTTTGCAAACATTTATTAGGGCTGTGACAGAAAGTACAATTGTCATCAAGAATCCTCATTCTTGACAAGAATGCTGTCAAGTTTGCTAAACAAAACCGCCATTTTGTGGGTACAATGACGTGCCTTGTAGGTATCGGTTAATCGTCAAATCCATGGTATAATTCTACAAATTCTCATTCCAACTATTCCGCAGCTGCAATCGCTTGTCAATTGCCAGTTGGTCCATCCATAGGAGGGCAGGAGGAAATGAAACGAGACTGACTCGATGTACGAACAGAGTCATGTGACCTGATAGGAAAATGGGGGGTGGCTAGAGCAAGAACCAAGTTAATCATCGTTAGAAAGGTATCCATATAACAATCAAACAAGAGGAAGGCCCTCCTCCGCTCTTCTGACTCAAAACAGAAAGCACAAATCTATCGACGATCTCTCTGTACAGTGAACCAGTCAAGGTCACATGGCAAGAGAGGCTTAATCAGTGATTTGCTCGCCGTGTTTGCTTCCCATAGAAGTTCAGCGACGTGAGGAATTACGGCATCGGCGCCGCAGGTGGTACGACACTTGCCTCTATCAATTCCATTCATTTCTCCCAGGGCACCATTTGACCATTCCATTCCTTCCTTCTTCCACAATGCAAGTTCCAGAATCGATGTGAGCTCCACTTTCAGATAAGCTGCCATGGAATCTTGAATTCGACCCAGGGTTCTTCTGCGGTCTGACAAAAAGAACGCACGGTTCCGTAGAGTGAGTCCGCTTGGAGGTCGGGCCCAATTCACCAATTCCAAGTGCGACAGAACGTCCAATTTCCATCCTTGCAGGCCCCATCCAGTCATGGCAGCACCAACAATCCTTTCATACACCAAAGCTTTCAATGGGTTAACCTGTGGGTTGCGGTTCGTCATTAGATAGTCCATCATGGTCTTCCAAGTTCTATCTCTCAAAGGAAGACTATTCAGAGGGTATCTTTTGAGCAAAATCTTCATGAGATCCAACCGCACTTTTCCAGCAGTTGCGAGAATGTGAAATGGCGTCATTCGAAAGGAATCGTGTAGTAGTTTGCCATCATCGTTATCGTACTCATCCAATAATGCCTCCAGCGCTTCCACAGTGGTATTCGAAACATAATAACAAGCGGCATGAATGGGAAGATTTGCAAACCGATTGTGATATTTATCCGGGGTCTTGTCTTCACTTGTTTTGTTGAGGGCTGGTCGCAGCCCCATGCACATGGTAAAATCGGCCGGTTCGCATTCCAAAGGAAGGGAGACGGTGACCAATGAGGAACATTGGGAAAAAGGTCTTCTTTCGAATCGAGTTTTCATGTTGGATCCAAATTCGACTCCTACCAAGCCTTTGCAGTAAGCAAAGGCTGCATCTTCAATCACCTTGAGCGAAGTGGGCAAGGAGATTGTGGATAATGATTCACAATATCCAAAGGCAAGGCTCTCAATACATTCCAGGCCTTCTCGGAGATCAACTTCGGCTAGAGACGAACAGCTACAAAATGCCTCGCTGCGAATAGTCTTGACTGTCATGGGAACGGACACTGTCCGCAACAGTTTGCAGTAAACAAAGGTGCTGGCACCGATTTCTTGCAATCCGTTTGGTAGATACACATCAGTGAGGGTAAGACAACCGCGACAGAGACCCCTTGTATTAGGTACTAGTTTGGTTGGAGAAGACACGATTGCCAATCGTTGCAATTTGTAACAATCTTGAAACACATTGTCCCCCAGTTTCATTTCGATCCCATGGCCATCGCGGGGCATCATCTTGAGTTCAAATTCCACAATGGATTCGCAATTCAAAAAGGCCGATCCACCAATGGATTCCACAGAGGAAGGAAGTGAGCTTATGGATAGCTTGACACAATTTTCAAACGCGCGGACACCAACGGATTTCAATCCTTCTGAGAGATTCACCTCCACCAACGATTTGCAACATTGAAAGGCTTGTTTGCCAATCACTTGCACAGAGGGTGGAATTTGGAGAGTTTCCAATGCCGCACAACGTTGAAAGGCATTCTCTCCAATCTCTGTTAGATGCTTGTGGAGGACTACTTGTGTTAAAAAGCGGCAATTTTGAAAGGAATCCTTTATTAGGACACGGACCGAAGGATCAATGGTCAAACGAATAATCTTTATTTTTGGTATTCCTTTCAATGGTTCTTGTTCATTCGTTACCAATCGGTGTGTACATTGACGATGGTTGGATTCTTCTGTCGCCATGCTGCTATGAATTTCGGGCCGAGCCGTGTTGACCGTTGTGTCGGATGTGCGGGGACTGCGTCTGGGCAGTCTCTCTTTTGTTTTGTTGCTGTTTTTGTTGTTGTTGACGAGCCTCTCATCTTGGTTCTTTTGTTTGGGTGGATATTTAAGCCTATCGCAGTACCCTGCTTACTTCTCTCAAAAGTTGCCTGTATTTGAATTTGTCTCCAACCTCCTCTACATGGTACCAGGTACGTGTACCACCAGAACATACCAAAAAACATCACACTACCTACCTATACCAATGATCATGCGGTATACATGTAGAGATTCTCTAACAATTATATAGATGTATTTTTTAATTAATGTATATATGCTTTCACACGGTTAGTTTGGATCATCCTGACTAAAGGATCCTGGCTGGTTTTTCTTTCTTTTTTGCCAGCATGTATTACGGTAGTATTTTTACATGCACTCGGTACAGCAATCACAATGGACACCCATTTCACCCACATTGTTTGTCTCGGTACAGGTGGCGCTGAGATAGGTC
Organism: Cylindrotheca closterium; assembly: GCA_933822405.4. Taxonomy (NCBI): domain Eukaryota; phylum Bacillariophyta; class Bacillariophyceae; order Bacillariales; family Bacillariaceae; genus Cylindrotheca; species Cylindrotheca closterium. Next base: position 177,195 of record CAKOGP040002058.1, read on the forward strand.
AATTTTCCGGAAGTCAGAGAACAAACCGAGTTGGGCATGGTACCCGTAAACTCATTGTTGTGCAAATGCATTTCTTGCAAAAAGCGAGTCTTGGAAAAGACATCGGGGACGGTTCCCACCAATCGGTTATGATTAAGTGTCAACAATTCCAAGTGACTCAATCTGGAAAAGTCGGGAGACAGTTCTCCAGTCAACTCGTTATCATGAAGGTACAAAGTCTCCAAGCGATCCATATCATAGATTGCAAGTGGCAAGGAGCCTTGAATTTTGTTTCCTGCCAAGTGCAACGTCTCCAACCGATCCAAGGCATGGAAGGAATCAGGAATGGTACCATCCAAATCGTTGAATTCCAAACGAATCTCGCGAAGACTTTCGACCCTTCCCATACTGTCTGGTAAGGAACCAGACAATTTGTTGTGTCCCGCACTCAAAACGTGCAAGTCGGGACTGGTACTTAGTAAAGTAGAAGGAATGCTTCCGTACAAGTCATTGTGAGCAATCGAAAACATGCGAAGTCCGGTCCATCCACCCAATTCATTAGGAATGGTACCTTCCAATGCATTGTCTTGAAGGTCCAAAAAGAAAAGATCCTCAAACGCACTCAATTCGGTTGGAATGGTACCTTGGAGTTTGTTACTTGACAAATTCAATTCAAAGACGGCTCCATTGTCATTGCTTTGTTCAATAATGGTATCGGTCCCTAAACATTGGACTCCGTACCATTGGCAGTATCCTGAAGTAGACATCCATCCATCGCTGTTGGCCCATTGTTGGCCATGGGTGGAATAGTAAACTACCGCAAGGGCATATCGCTGGGTCAAATAGGCATCGGTTTCGGCGAGGGTACCATCCTTGGTGATCCATTTCAAGGCGGCGTTTTGAGGAGAATTAGGGTCATCAATTTGCGTTTGGGTAATCACGGCTGCGTCCAACAGAGCTTGTTGAATGGCGGCATCGGTAGGACTGGTGTGATCAATACTGACTGCGGAAGGCGCGGGCTTCAAACTTTGGACAAAGTCGTAGACGTAATATCCAAAGACACCAAAGAGACTTAGGGTAAGCAACCACATGAAGGTCCATCCCAAGCATGCTAGATACGAACGACGTTTGGAACTCTCTTGGATAAACTCTTCGGAATCCCGAGCATTGGCATCGTTCCAAGAGGCGGCCACCGCTGGACTGCCCCTCAAGAACAGATTGGAAAGCGATTGACGACCTCTGCTATTGTTGTTGCTGGAACGCTTTCCAGCAGCATGAGCTTCACTGGCATCCATGAGGTTAATGTTGTGATCCAAACCATCTTCCTCTACTCCTCTTCCAAAGAGGGAAGCTCCAAACATTCCGCGGCCTCCACTTCCACTCTCAATAGCAGTAGATTTAGTGGCAGGAGCAGGAGCAGCCTTGGGAAAGGGACCTCCCAACAAGACTTCATCGTCATCGTCCGCTTCGTCCCACAAGAATTTCCGAGCGGATTCCATGGCCGCGTTCTTGTTCGTGCGTTCCTTCAGTTCTTCACTGTCATCGCTGTCACTGTCGGAATCACTAAAGTTGTCATCGCCAATGGCAGCCTTCATCAATTCGAGTTGACGGTCGACTTCCTTTTGGCGTTCTTCATTGGTTTTCTTTTCGCTCATGATGATGATGATACTGTTGTTGTTGTTGTTGTTGTGTTTGCTTTCTTTTCCTTTCCTTTGTTCAATCAACTATCAACTACAAGAGCCTAATCTAATGTTTGATCCTAACAATTGACTGATTGCTTTGCTAAAGTAGTTCTTTGTGCAGTTACTCCGTTCCAGTTACAAGCAACAAACTACAGTTCAAAGTAATGCAAAAGGAGGTTTGCTTTCAAGCGGTGAAAGTTTGCTGGGTTGGTAGGGTAACCCACTTCCCAAACGAAACAAACCTTGGCTCAGGTGAACCTTTCTCCCGTTGGGCCTTCCTCCAATAATTGTTCATGTCCCGAATGTCGCATCGTGAACCATTCATTTATGCATTTTTGTGGACTACTTATTGCACATCGCGCCCGCCGAAATAAGACGACTACACCGAAAACTGCACAGCCAAACCCTTCGTCACGTACGTGATCCCCCAAACCAAAAAGAGTTGCGCTTGGGTGAACCCTAATTAGTCCAACCAGTCGCGTTGTGATTCATTCCAACATGACATGGACCAATCGATCAAGTCGTCGACAAAACTGCCTCGGCAATCGAGACATCAATCAATCCACATGAGGTCCCATCAAAAAGTCGAATGCCTCTAGCAAAACCAAAAACAGAAAGTTTCAACCATGGACCAACGAATCCTCCTTTTTGGATCATGGTAACATGGACCAAGAAAAAGTTTTTCGTTCCAAGAAGCGTATCAACAATTGAACCGCCAAGGCACTTTGCAGAAACATTGCAATGATGGTAGTCATGCTGGGTGGTCGTGACGATGATGATGATGATAGATCATCCATAACTTCACAGCAAATGTCTTCGACAAATAGAATATTTGATGATTCCTCGGTCATGTTTGTTGGAATCATCATCACGGTGGTTGTCAAGTTCATCCTGTTTTTAATCCCAAAAAAATGTGCTCCATCGAATCCTCAACGTGAACCCATGTTGATGGGAGACATCCATCCTTGCCGGAAAGTTTCGGTCACCGTCACAAAATTCTCCCGAAACGACTGGAAAAATTGCGAACGAACGTCAAAATTTGAAAATATATAGGGATAAAGTCACAAGAGACAAAATACGGGGAAACTATTCGCGTCAATCTTTTCGTTGTCTCACATCAAATGCAGTCATTGGGTAAAAAACAAACAACACCACAAAGTGAGAAAAAAAAAAGACATCCACTTACTTTTGGGTGCATCCTTCATTTCCCTTCTTATCATCAAAACACCTCTTGTTGAAAGAAAAAAGCAACCACAACAACAAGATTGCAATCATCAACCGTTGTCGTCATCAGCCAGCACCACCAATATCATGAGTGAACGCCACAGCAAGAACAGTAAGAAATCCAACGCCGAGCGACAACGGGAGGTGGATCGTCAACTCGAGTTGATGAAGGCGGCGATTGGAGATGATAACTTTGATAGCGACAGTGAATCAGATAGTGATGATTCTTTGGAACAGCTCAAGGAACGTTCTGGTAGTAGTAGTCGCAACGCTGTGGAATCCGCTCGCAAATTCTTGTGGGACGAAGCCGATGACGAAGATGATGCCGTCTTGTTGGGTGGTCCCTTTCCTACCAAAAGTAGCCATCACCACAAGCCTCTTTGGGATTCCTCTCATCGATCGCAATTGGATGATAGCATTAATCTCCACAATGCTGCTGCATTGGGTGGTGCAGCAGCAGCGGAAGGCAAGATTCGTCAATCCTTTTCGGACATTTTTCTCCGAGGCAACAACCTGAACAACCGAGCTTCTACTACTACTACTACTACTGGTAACAACAACAAGAAACTAAAAACAACAGCAGCAACCTGGTACGATGCGGATTCTCGAGACGCCGACGATGCCCTTGATCGCAAGGTCAAACCCAAAAGTGTTTGGTCCTATCTAACCTGTTTGTGGAACCTAGTTCTTTGGTTCATCCTATTGAGTGTTGTCTTTGTCTTTGGATACTACATTTACGACTTTGCCAAGTCCCTCAAGCCAGAGAAATCGGTGGAAATTGACGTCACGGACCTGGAGAAGCATGCCAGTGCCGTGCAAAAGGCCTTGACCAAGAATGGTGTCTTGATCGAGGAAGCACTGCGAGATGCCGATTCTCCCCAAGCCGCCGCCCTCCAGTGGCTATCACAAGATACCTTTGAAACATCCACAAAGGCCAAAGATCCCTACCTGGCGCAACGCTATTCATTGGCTGTGATCTATCATGCCACCAACGGAATGCATTGGGCCAATTCCGATGGATGGTTGACCAATGCAGGATACTGCGAATGGTACGGCGTCCAATGCTTGGGCGCAGAGACGGATATTACTTCCCATCATGGCAACGGCCCAGTCTTTGAATTGAACTTGTCCTCCAATCAAGTCAAGGGTACCATTCCGGTCGAGTTGAATGCCTTGGAGGCTTTGTTTTTCTTGGACCTTCAAGACAATGCAATAGAAGGAACGATTCCCGAGGAATTGGGTGGATGGTCGGCACTTCGGATGTTTTCGATTGCTCACAATGAACTGTATGGAAGTATTCCAGTCACTCTCTTGACAACTTCGCCCGATCTCCATGTGTTGAATGCTGGACACAATGGTTTTACTGGTACGATTCCTCCTGAATTGGGAACGGCTACCAAACTGCGCGAGATTCGTCTCGAATACAATAGCTTGTATGGTCACATTCCCGACAGTGTGCGAGATCTGGACCGTGTGGAAACTCTGCATTTGGCGGGCAACAAATTGGGCGGGTCTTTGCCCATTGGCATTTACGACATGGCCCGGTTGGAAACCTTGCACCTCCACGACAACTCGTTAACGGGACACCTCTCCAACAACTTTGCCAGCTTGAGCCACCTCGAGCTTCTAACTCTGAACCATAATCAGCTCGTTGGTACGATTCCGAACGTATTTTCCAACGCGAAATACTTGCAGGAAATACAACTGCACGCCAATGAACTGTCTGGGACCATGCCCCATTCTGTTTGCTCGCTGGCCACGGAACGCAAGTTGGCCTATCTGAGTGCGACCTGTACCCAGACAAATGTGGAAGGTGAATTGGGCGTCCACTGTGACTGTTGCACAGAGTGCAAGTAAGAATTGGGAGACTTGGACTAGGCTCCAGCGAACGAAATTACTACAGAAGTCGGAAAGATTTTCCACTGTCTTGGAAGTACATACATAGTATATTGTTAGAACTTTTTTCAGCTGATTCTGTCCTTGCCATTAGTCTGGATTGCATGGCCGATGGCTGAACAAATATGATGGTCCCTTTGGTCCCACAGTTCTGGATACCTTAGTGTAGTACGGCAGTTTCTAAACCAGAGCTAGAGCAGTGCACAATACTCCAATCCAAAGGAGCATTCCCAGCCCTGGAGTCTGCGTAGCTGAATCGACGACTAAAAAAAATGGAGTGAGAGTTATCGCCCAGTGTTGAAATGCAATCTTGCTTGATATACTTACCATTGGTGGGTGGTTCGGGAGATGATAGAGTTGGGGCATCATCTGAAAACGGCATCTGAGTTGGTGAAACTGTTGGAGAAGCTGATTCGTCCTTTCTGTTCGTTGGAGGCGAAGACTCTTGAACGTCTATTGGACGACTCGTCGGTGGTGGTGGAGATCCTGAAACTGGCATTTGAGTTGGTGATAATGTTGGAGAAGTTGACTCGTCGTTCGTTTCCGTTGGTGATAAGGTTGGATCAAATGTCGGATTGTCGGTTGCTTGTGCAGACGGAGCGGGGGATGCTGCTGGGCAAACACCGCCCGATGACCCAAATACGCGATTCAAGTCAATCTCTCCAGCCAAGTCCTCGTTCTCAAGCTCTTGAGCGCAGATGGGAGTACCAGCCCCATACGGACACCCCCAATTGAATCCAAAATTTGAAATGGCTGGATAGTATAATAGGTACGCAATGCACATTTCCTCCTGCGAAGACAGTCCAAATGCTCCTCCATCCCGATAGTAACACGAAGTTCGAAAGGTATCACCAGGAGTTACAGTAAAAGGGTCCTGTGGTACTCGGAAACCTCCCTGCTCTTCAAAGTCAAAGACATCGACTTTGGCATTGTGTACCACCTCGTTTTGGCGAATCACTTCGTTAGTCATTCGCACTCCAGTTTGATGCATATGGAGGACTTTTTTATGAAGCAAAATGGATAGGATGTGGGCCATACGGCGATGCGGCAGCATGCACTCAGTAGCTAGACTTACATTCAGCAATGACAGTGACTTGGCGTTGCGCCAAAAAGAGACCCGAGCATGATCCGGGACAAGTGAATTCATACTTTGATAGACCATTGCTAATGGATTGACCATATAGCCGGACAAGTGGATCTCCTAGCTCCAGCATTCCTGCTTCTTCTGCCCTTGCTGTTTCTGTATAGTAGAATCTGACCCCGCTGGAATCCCTCATGCCCGAGACGCCTGAATGATTGTTGTAATGTATCTGTATCCAAATAGCTTGTTTGTCGTCTGCCTCAAACAAAGGAAAGCCAACATTATCTGGAAGTGACATGCCCTCATGACCTGGACCCCAAACATATATCATGGACCTAGCTTGCAAGTCATTCTGGCAGCTTGGTTGAATGTAGACTGTAAAGTGATGAACAAATGCTCTTGTTTCTTCCGTGATGATGGGAATGGCTCCTATAAGTGTCAGAGGAACTGTCGCAGTGCCGATTTCTTGTTGAATGTCCGAATACGTCATACAAAGCTCATGGTAGGTCGTGTCCCTGGTCGGAATTTGATAGCTGGATTCAGTGACAACAAAGGAGCCATCGGACTTGCTATCCAAAGAAGCCTGCAATGCACTACTGGTACTGCCAGAATTCTTGGAAAATAGTCGCACTGAGTTTCGTGCAGTGTTGAGGCCATGATATCCAAGGCTATTGTCATCTCCCCAGGCAGCAATCAACCGAGTCGGCGCCATCCACAACTCTTCGTCATTGCGAAGGACATGATCTTGGAAATCTCCAGTATCGAGTGGTCGCCTTACCTCCAATATTAACCATCCTTGTTCAATAGTTGTAGACAGGAAACTCCAGTTTTGGCAGTCATCCACCAATGGGGCTGCTCGGCTGTCCATGATATGAGAGTCGACAACCGTGTTGGGATTGGATGATTCGTAGTAAACAACATCCGATCCGAACATTCCTCCAGCTTCCGAAATACCCAGAGCGACCCATCCTGATGCTCGTACGACAATGGCAAATTCGATCTCGTCCCCGTTGATTTCCCAAAAAACGGCGGCGCCATTATCTGCATTTGATGAGGATGTTAGAAAGGAGTGCTGCGAAACTGAAGTACCAAACTTGGCATCGAGCCAGTTGAGGAAGGTTGCCTTTTCCGCGGAAGAAAGGTTTGAAAAGTAGTTGGAAGCTACATCCGTTGTCGAATTGACAGTATAGATATGTATCAACGACAACAACAATATTAACAAATACCCAGGCATGTTTGACGTTGATACAGAATTTTTGTGTCAGATGATGAAGGAGCGAATGAATGAATGAATCGATCGTAATATTATTATGACGAAGAATGCAATGATTCAAAATATAATAAAAATGCAGAAAGAAAGCGTCCAACCGTCGTCCAATATATTGGTTCTACCTTGATAAGAAGATGTCACTGGCGCTACCGGTACTGTATATTTCCAGCTATATATGCTAGGACAGGGGCAGGTTACAGTTCCAATGTGAAAAGAATACTAGGCAGTCTTATTTATAGTCCAACAGTAAGAAATAGGAATGCAGCTCCGATGAGAGTGGTAAAGAAGACGGTATTGACTCCAGTTGTTCTTCCAGCAGTACTTGATGTTGGTGCAAGAGTTGTTGAATTGTTGGCAGTAGGATCAGTCGGAGGATCAGTAGGATCGACACTGCCACCACCGGCGCATGTGTCACTTGGAGTTCCAAAGACACGATTGAGAGCCTGAATATTATTTTGCAAATCAGATGGAACGAGCTGTTGGTCACAAATTGGAAATCCAATTCCATACGGGCACATCCATGGGAAACCACCAGCCTCTTGTGCTGGATAATAGAGCACATAGGCAATGCACATTTCTTCTTGCGACGATAAGCCGAATTCTGCACCGTCTCGGTAGTAGCAAGATGTCCGGAATGCATCTCCAGGTTTAACCTCGTATGGCTCTTGCTGGACAAGGAAGGCACCTTGTTGGTCGAATTCAAAGACATCCACTTTACTGGTGTGCACAACCTCGTTGTCACGGATAACGTCATTGGTCATTCGAACACCAGTTTGATGCATATGCAAATCTATATGGTACATTCATTGAATCGAATAAGTGTGTGAGCCAAAAAGAATATCGGAACTAAACACAAATTCTTCACTTGTTTCGGCTTGCACTGCACTGCACTAAACTTACATTCACCGAAGACAGTCACACCCTGCTGTTGCAATACAGCACTCGAGCAAGCACTTGGACATGAAAACTCATACTGGGTCAAGCCATCGCTGATTGTTTCACCAAAAAGAGACACAGTTGGATCTCCAAGCTCCAAGATGGCAGCTCTTTGTTCTCTTTCTCCATTGATGTAGAAGAATCTTAGCCCACTGGAATCGAGCTCCCCCTGAACCAATTCAGGATTGTTGTAGTGGATTTCAATGCTGATGGCTTGACGATCGGCGACTTCGAACAGTGGGAATCCAACATTGTCTGGAAGCGCCCATCCTTCGTCTCCAGGAGCCCAAGCATAAATCATTGATCGATCGTAGGTACCCACACCACATTCTTCCTTCGAGTAGACAGTAAAGTGGTGGATATAGGCTCTGGTTGCCTCCGAAATAACAGGCATTGCGCCGATAATCGTGAGGGGTGTTTCCGTGACTCCGATTTCTTGCAGGATATCGGCAGCAGTTCTGCAAACCTCATGATAGGTCGTATCTTGGCCAGGGATTTCGTAGTTACTCTCTCTCACATCAAATATGCCGACGGTAGTACTGTTCAATTGAGTGAGCAAGGCATCTTTCACACTCACAGAACCATCAGCAAACAAGCGAACTGAGTTACGTGCTGCATTGGTTCCATGGAAGGACACGGTTGGGGTATCACCCCATGCAGCAATCAATCTTGTGGGTGCGACAAAGCCGCCAGCGTCAATTTTAATCGTGTGATCTTGAGTATCTCCAGTGTCCAATTTTCGGTTGACTTCCAAGATCATCCAACCATCGTCCGTGATCGTCTTGGCAATCAAATTCCAGCTTTGACAGTCATCCTTCAATGGGGCTGCTCGGGCCTCCATAATATAAGAATCTACGAGTTCATCTGGATTGGCTGTCTCATAATAGACAACATCGGATCCCAGCATACCTCCTGCTTCAGAAATGCCAAAGGATAGCCACCCAGTAGCGCGAGCGGCAACGGCAAAGCTGATCTCGTCTCCGTTGATCGTCCAAAAGACAGCAGCTCCACTCCCAGTGGCGGAAGAAGTCGACAAGAAGGAATGTTGTGAGTAGGATGTACCAAAGTTGGCATTCAACCAATCCGTGTATCCAGCTTGTTCGGTGGTTTCCACAAACCCATCAAAGTAAGCTTCTGCCACCTCTTTGGTAGCAACAACAGGAGCATTGCCCAACAATAGTTGCAACAACAATGCCAATAGCAACACGGACTTATTGTTCAATCCACCCATTTTCATATTTGCAAAAAGGTTTGACAGATATATAAAATGATGATAGTTTTGTAATAAGATCAGCAAGCACAGCGTATGATAATATCCAAGAATGAGGCAGGTGAGCGTCTTGGAACCTTGCCGAACATATGTGGTGACGAAGCTGAGTCTTGTGACTTGTGACCTTTTGCGAGTGCATGCCGTTATTTAGCATTTGAAAAATTGCTTCCGAACAGAATCAATCAATCTTTGTTAAATGTTGCAAAACCGGTGATGTGTGAAAACGCCATCAATCCGAAACTCACAAGGTTTCCTTTTTTTGTTTTTTTAAATTGAGACTCTAGTGCATGTTCAGCATCATCATCACTAACTTGAAACTGTACAGAAACTTCAGTGGATCGATGTCGATGGCCTACTTTTCATTCTTACACATATTTGTCGTCCATGGGTGTACATTCCAAGGTTAGAATTTCAGTGAAGACGTGCGTCAATTGCACATTGGGCCACTTGGCTTGGTATGTGCTGATCACTGCTGGGCATGCATGATTCTCCTTCTTTGCAGCAGAAGCACGGCCAAGAATGTAGAATCGTGCCTAGTTGCCCAAACTCATCTAGTATAGACACACGTGATAAATGTTGCATGGTGAAATACGAAGAGTTGTTTTCACTACAAGGTCGTATTATGGAACAGAATAACGGTACCAGGTGCCAGCTGTGTACAGGATGTGTATCCCTTGCTCTAGTAGAGCTAGTAGTAGAGTAACTCATACATACTCTTTTTCATGATTGGTGGAGTCGGACGAGTCATCGAAGGATAAAAGGAAGCGATGATAATAATCGATCGAATTATATTGCAAAGCAACCTACCATAACTCTTAAGCTGCAACTTATTTGGCAAAGAGAGGTGTCAATCACTTACAGTATACGACATCGTCATGGTTAGCAACTCTGATCAAGACTACAGAAGAAGACTGACATGCTCTGGAATTTGTGGTCGCTCGGAGGATTACGAGTATGACTTTCTATCGCGACAGAACACTCAAAGCAACGGTACCTTGACTAGGGAAGATGAGGAGAAGAAACAGGAGATGGAGACTTTGGTATCGGAAGCAATGAATCAACTCTCGTTTGATGAGCGGCAACGCCAACAAGAGGCTTTGCACGGAGTCGAAGAAGGGATCATTGAAGACGAAGCGTTAATCAGCAGTGCGCTTGAGGAACTTGATAGCCATCTCTTGCGTCGTAGCAATACAGACCGCAGCGCATACGAAAAAGCCGAAAGAATGGACCCCCATTATGTGGGTGCAACCGCATTACGATTAATGTTCCTGCGTTGTAATCGATATGATGCAAAGGCTTCAGCAGGACAAATGCTAAAGTTTTTCGAGATGAAGCAACAGCTTTTCGGGGATGAGAAACTGGTGAAGGAGATCACGATGGAGGACCTAGATGCGGATGACTTGGCATGCCTAAATTGTGGCTTTTTGCGAATGATTGGTAAAGATCAATCATCCCGACATGTTTTTCTCGGAATTCCGGCCCTTCGATCGTTCAAAGCTCTGAAAAACGAAATGAAATCGCACTTTTTCTTCAAGATGAGTTTGTTGAAATATGAGGAAATCCAACTCAGAGGTGTAGTACGAATTAGCTATGAAGTTGGTCATTGTAGGAACAAGACAAGTTTTGGAATGTTGGAATTTGCAAGACTGTCGAACGTAAGTGGCAATGATCTGCTTGTGAACATGAAAGGTCCACCACACGCTGAGCGTTCATCTCAGCCATTCCCACGCATTCTGACGCATTCGCCGTTTGACAAATCTAGGCAATTCCTCTTCGCATGGCATCTATTCACCTATGCATTGACGATATTAAGGCCTTTTTCGTGTACGATCTGGCGTTGAAGGTACGACAAGTCAGATGGGTCCTCATACTGCAGCAAGTATTCAATCGCTCATTACACTTTCTGCCCCTCATGGAATACAGGCACTACGTCCGACACAACGTGCAAAACTAAAGATTCATTACGGGACGCATTTGGAATGCCAGTATCGACTCTCCAGTTACGGAATATCGAGGTCATTGCTACCTTTCGATCCAAGTACCAATGTAATCACCCAGAAACATCTGATTCATTTGTCCCCGACCAATCCCATTTCTTCTGTGTTGAGTACTACTGTTACTGTATTTGAGCCAAGTCAGCCATTTGCTCTTGGAAACACTGATAACGTTTTATTCAGCCGCGGTAGAACCGGCAGAAACAGGGGCAACCTTCGGTTGAGAACCCTTGTAACAGAATCGTCGAGACGTTATGACTCTGGATCGAATGAAAGTAAGCGAGTTGTAGTGGATGACATTATCAGTAAGATTCACGGTACTGGAGGCCGATTTTTGAAGCAACAAAGCACCACAAAATTACACACAGCTTCTTCTTGGGTTCAACTTCCTGTTGAAGAAGTGCGAACGAAAATCACGCAAATGTTTCGTAACAAAAAGCGAGCTGCGCTTCGGCAAAATGCCAATGATGGGTTTTCTATTTCAGGCGACCCGCTTCCCAGCGATGTGGTCTTTGGGAAGTTTCACAATAGTCGAGGCAAGGATTTGATGCAACGTTTGATTAAGGATCGCTTCGAAGAGTATGATTCTCTTGATCGGGGCAAGAAAACTACAGTAGTCGACGCAATTATCGAGGCAGTCAAAGCCAAAGGTGGTCGTTTTCTACTGGTAGCACCAAGCAATGATGGGTATCTTGAAGTATCAACTGAGACAGTGAGAGAACGTGTAGCAAAGTACTTCCGAAACCAGCGTCGGACATCAACGACAAGGTAAACATTACAGACATGTATCAATAAATCAGTACTGTACAAATCTAGTATCCATAAGCTTACAAACTCCACGGTAACGTCAAGAATTGATTCACATTCTCAGAGGTAATCATCATGGCCCCACCTGCACCGATGCCAACGGACAACAGGTTGGAAGCAATGCATCCAAGCAGCGTTGCGACGATGAACAGCCGCAATGGTACTGACGTGGTACTCCCAAGCACATAGTTCCCAGCCGAGAAAGGAAAGAACGGTGCTAATCGCAAACCAATCAATGCCAGCAGAATCTTTCCATCTCCTTGCTTTGCAGCGTCTGTCATATTTCTTAATTCATCCAACTTTTCCAGCGCTTCTTGCGGTAGCTTCGAAGTTGCCACTTTCTGAGCAGTATCAGAGTCAGCGGCCTTTCGCGCTCCCGAAAATGCTAGAACCCCAGCTGTCGTTTGGCCAAGGAGGGTGATAGGGAAGGCGACAGAGAACCCAAGCTTGGCTCCTAGAGCAATTGCTATCGGTTGGCAAGGGACAAATGGAATCATATCCGACGCTGTGACTATGAAATATGATGTCACCGCAGTGATCATCGGGTGCATTGAAAAATCCAATTCATCCAATAGACTTCCGAAGCCCCCTCCTCCTCCTTCTAATAATGAAGGCATCTGAAGTTGTGCCAATAATGAAAACATCGTCGCTTCATTTTGTGCGAGGAAAATGTCGGAAGAAATCGAAGAAATCCAAGAGCTATCTGGCAGTATCAGATGTGTTGGAGGAACCACCACTATTGATGGTAGATTTGCAATGCCTTCCAATGGGAGTAGCATTGCTGTGTGCAATATTATGCTCCGTCGTTGTCTCAAAAATTGCCCAAGTTTCACTACAGTATTGTTCTGAGGTTTGAGTGACGTCACATCCGGTCTGGCGCGATTGTTGAGTTCAAAAGATCGAAACATCGAACAGTAAAACAATAACAAACGAGAAACATATTATTTGCAAGAGCGCCATACATAGGCACTTTCATCATGGACGCTGGAGAATTCTTCATTCTCATCATCGTAGCGATTCTCGCATACTGGTTTGGTGCGAACAGTGTCGCGCCTGGAATTTCTCAAGGTTCTGGCTTTTTGACAGATACTGCAACGGGAATCAACTTTCCCAACTCCAAGACGTTTGCAGTCAACAAGGGTTCCATGTCACTAGCCGGCATTGGGACACGAAAGAAGGCGTTCATAAATATCTATTCTCTGGGCTTTTATGTGTCTAATCCGCTACAGAAGCAACTCACCAAGGCAGCCGCATCCTCTTCCAAGACAACAACCTGCGAAACGATTCTTGAGTCCAACCAACCAAAAGCAGTCGAGTTGACCTTTGCCATGGGAATTGGACCAGAAAAAATTGCCGAAGCCATTGCGCAACTAGGTACGTGGTTGTTGATTCGCTTAGAACACTTGCTTTACATATTGAGGTATCACCTCTGAATGCAGCACTTGTTCGTCTGTCATCTGTTGTCTCATATTTCTTCATCGTATCTCAAATTTTCACAGCAAATGTAAAAGAAGAGATCAAGAACGAATTCCACACCATGCTTCTGGACGGTATGGGCGAAGGAAATATGAAAAAGGGAGAGTCAATAACCTTTGAATGGAAGGGAAAAGATACCATTTTGGCTTCTGCTCGGGGGAAGCCCATTGGTGAAATGAAGGACAAGGCCCTGGCTGAAGGCGTCCTGCAACTTTACCTGAATAAAGAGAAGGGAGTCTCACCGTCCTTGTTGCAGAACATGGGCTGCATCAGGGAATAATGTGTTTGCTTGATGTGTACAAATCCTAAGTGGTTAATTTCCACTGGTTAATTTCCACATGCTATTGCTATTGCTGTTGTTGAATAAAGACAATAATATAGATCAAACCATAGACTAGACATCATCTTGCTCATCATCATGCCATCGATTGGAATCACTTGTGTACAATATCTTCTACTGGCGGCATATTGGAAGGTGGGAGGTAGGTGCGGTGAAGGTAGGAAGGCAGGATACTGTAGCGATTGGGTTTGACTGCTCCGACTCAACATCAAATATCAAACTTTTCAATGAAACACTGTTGACAATAACTGCCAACCCAAACGTACCATACCAAATGAATGTAGAGATCAAGTAAACATCATCATCCCTAATGAGTCGCTTTAATAGCTCCCACAACCAAAGGAGGAATGGGGTTTCGCTGAAGCTCATAATTTGCGTCATGATTACAATCGTTGCCATTCTTCAGGCAATCAACGTGTTGCTCGTGGTTCAGTCATCATCTGGACTGCAAAATCAAAAGACGGACTCGAAATATCCGGATGGGACTTTTAATAATGTACCAATATATCTCCGCAAGTCTGCTGATTTCCATTCCTCCGCCCATTGCATTGGAGAAACACACAATCCGGATACCGCGTGGATGTACCGGTCCTGTCACTTCAAGAATTTGTGTTTCGACACCAGCACCAAAGACTTTTTTCTTGTCAAGGGTCCAACAGAAAAAGATTTTCAACAACGCCGGAAGCATTATCCTCCATCTTTTATTTCAACATCAACAATTCCAAATGACTTGACTCTAGCTCTGGGGGGCATCAACCCACGATGGAATGGAACAGATTTCAATCAAGGCATCCACAAGGTCAAATGGTCTCCCAAGATTGTAGATGCACCACCGAAAGACTACTATATGCTACCCGATAACGCCGTCTTTGTGCCATTTCATTCGCTTGCGGCCCACAACGTCGGGCACTTACTCTGGGATGACTTATATGCGATTTACTTGCTGCTGAGTGACTTTGGTTTCTTGGCGTCTGAAAAGGTTCTATTGAGAGTCGACACCCTTCCTCTCTTGTACGGTACCTGTGAAATGAGACGAAAAAAGGCTCAACGATGCGCCCAGAATTATGAGAAATTCCTACCGCTCATGGGCATCGACCCATCGACTTTTTCCACTGCCAAGCATGCCAAACAGAGCCCAGCATCGCCAACCATAATCTGCGCCAAGACGGCAGTTGCTGGATTGGGCATGCTTTCCGACCATGGCCTCAAGGACCATGGATGGAATCCAACCGTTGACGGCCCTGTACAAAATGTCGGAAGAGGGTCCATGCTCTATCAATTCCGAAATTTTATGCTTCACAACCTGGGCTTCCCACTGATACCGTCCGGGAACAATCCGTTCCGTATTTTGCTAAGCGCCCATTCGTCGGGTGAACCGGAACGTGACTTGGATTTCCAGGCACAGCACCAACGACTACATTCTGCTTTTCCATCAGCAGACGTGCAAATTGTTGAATTTGCCCAAATGTCTCTCATGGACCAGATATCGTTGACAAGTCAATCGAATGTTTTCGTATCGACCTGCGGAGGTGGGGCAATGACAGCCACCTTTCTTCCACGGGGAGCAAGTCTGATCCTCTTGTACAGTGAGCAAGGAGGGTTTGATTTTGCTAGCTTTAATCTGACTGGCGGGCCAGCCTATTTGGATTCCGATCTGTTTAACAATGCGGGGTATCTTCAAGTTCATTGGATCCCGATTGGTACAATCAACACAGTACACGGTTTAGATTCTTTGGAGTATCTGATACGGCATGAAATGGATGTAGCAGCTAATGGAATATGACGAGATTACAAGTTTGAGCTAGTGGTTGCTTCCTCAACGTTTGTATAATACTCTACGTCTTTAAGATTGCACCAGTCTCTACTATTTAACTATCGGCACAGCACAGTCTCCAAAGTTCCATCGCCGTGCGCTGTTTGGTTTCCGGTGGTGGAAATGCTTGGGGCGGCAGTTCCTCAACGCTAGCGATCGAATCAAACAACCAGCCTGGCCCAACCACCAACGCAGCTTGTGAGTCAGCAGTCAGCGACGTTCGTAGCTGCTTTTCCAATGGGACAGGTGCAATGTTTGAAGTGTTACACAAGACCACCACTCGTTTCGATTGTTGCAATTGATCCACAGCTTGCTGGGGGGTTTTCAAAACGACAGCGCCCGCTTCCTTAGCCACGAGATGCATATCCTTTCGTTGGGCATCGGGAAAGTTTCCGCACAGAAAGAGGGAGGTTCCTTTGAGCAGTAAGTGTTGCTTGGACTTGATGCCAGCGGCATATTGGGCAACTCCGCCCTTCTTTCCTGGAACGGCTTTGGCGGGCAAGGAACGCACAAAGGTATTGGGAACGATAAACTTCTTCTGATCCTTCATTTGAGCAATCCAATCCGGCGGCACCATTGGAATCCCGGCCAATGCCGATCGAACTGCCTTGACGGTTCGAATCTGGGGTCGGATATTGCCTTCCGATTCCTCGACGGGAAGGACGCAAATCTTCGTGCGCTTGCCAAAGGTGTCGGTCACACGAAGTCGTATGTTTCCAAGCGACTTGGAACATACTTCCTTGAGCATGGACATTTCGCCTTCTTTCAAACTGGACGTGACAATGTAGAGCTCTCCGTCGCGTTGGGCACTGTCCATGATGGATTCGTAGTGATCATCCGCCTTGACGAAGATTTCTGGTAGGCTCATTGACGAAAAGGCGCTCACAGTTGCCTTTGCCTTGACAGCTGCCGTTGTCGACGTAGCAGCCTTTGATTTTCCTGCTTTTGTCTTTGTTTCAGTCTTTGGGTTCTCTTTGGCCTTCTTGACAACCTTCTTGGTAGCAGTCTTCTGCGCTTCGGTGTTGCTGCTATTAGCCTTGCGCTTGTTGTCATTAGCCGTCGTCTTTTTGGTATCGCTTGATTTCTTTATCTCCTTCTTCTTACTGTTGGTAGTATCCTTGAGCGCACTCCCTGGAGCCAATCGAGGTCTCTTCCGCTTAACATAGGGCGTCTTCAACGGTTTCAGTCCAGTGGTATCGAATCCTTGTCTTTCCAAATCCTGCAACATGGCCATGGACAACTCAGTGGCATCCGCCTTGCGACGTCGGCGTTGTTGGGGCTGCGATTGATCGTCAAAGTCATCGCTTTCCACCACGAAAATGGCATCCACCTTGGATTCCTTGCCTCCCAAAATGTAGGCCACATCGTAACAACAATTAGCAAAGGCCTCCCAAACTTTGGTGACTCGAGCCACTCCACCCAATTTGTTCACACCGGGCCAAGTTCGTGGTTGGACCTTGACAATTTCACCCACATGCCAAACACGAGGGCGAGTGGCTGGATTTACGGTAGCAGCTGGAGTCGCCGGGGCCAGGGAAGCACGGTCGGTATTTTGTGCTTCCTCCAAGGCATTGCTTTCGTTCGCTCCACTCTTTCGTCGTCGTCTTCGACGGGGCGTAATGGTGGGACGAGCCGCTGGCTTTCGATCCTCCTCTTCTTCCTCCTCTTCTTGATTGAGAGGAATAGTAGTAGTAGTAGTCGTAGTTTCTTCCACATGTGCCGCTGCTGCTCCAAACCGAGTAGTGGTGGCAGTTCCAAAGGAAGTCCTCTTGCGAACTGTCTTTGTTTTCAATTCCGGTTCCGTTGCTTGTGGCGATGATTCCTTGGTGTGAATCGATTCGGGAGACTGGGACTTGATGGGCACGGTCCAATCATCGTCCACTGAGACGTCGTTTTGTAGAAGTTCCTTCGTGGCATCTTGTTCCGCCAAGTCAGTTGCCTTGTCTTCGATAGAATCTTTAGCCGTTTGATCTTCATCGTCAACGTCGTCACTCACTTGACTTGATTGGCTCAACTCCAACTGTCGTTGCTTCCTTTTTCTCTTGACGGGCAACAAATGCAAGGCCCCAAAGGAATCTTCCATCATGGCACCAGCCGTCGTATTGAAACAAGCAGTAGCATTATCATCTTGGGTCATTTGAGTGCCCTGTTCCAAAATTTTGGGAATTTCTTCACTTTCCTCGGTATCATTGTGACTGAGCGTCAAGATTTCGTCTTGTGGCTCTGGTTCTGGTGGTTGCATTTGCTTTGATGGTGAAGGAGTGGGCATGGACAAGGCGCCAGTATCCTTGGTTGGATCTACTGCTTCTTGCTTAGACGAACGTCGATGGCTGCGGCGAGTAGTGCTATTGGTGTTGGTACTTTCCTCCGCGTTGGATTTTGCACTATTGTTCTCCGTCTCCTTTCCAACAGCAGTACCACCCTTTGCCTTGCCAACCTTTTTCTTCTTGGGTTTAGTCTTTTTCTTCTTTTTCGACTCGTCGTCGTCGTCCTGTTGGGCACTCGTTTCGTTGTTCGGTTGCAACGGAACAAGAGCAGAAGGCTCCTTGGTCACTAGGGATTCCTCCTCGTCTGCAGGTTCTTCACTCAAAGAAGAAGCAGCAGCGACAGCAGCAGTAGGATCCCGAGGCATGATTTCTTGGGACGCTTGTGGGTCAATTGGAGACAGCGAGGTCTCAAACAGAGTACTGTCTCGTTTTCTGGAGGCAGCAGGAGTCGCAACTACAACAGTGAATGCAGTATCAGCCTTGTTGAAGGTGACATTGGTCAATTTGGGTGTAATGATATCTTCCTCGGCGGGAATTTCTGTATTTTCCGAAGCATGACTGGTATGAACGACCAATTGATTAGTGCATGTCTTGTTGGCAACGAAACCCAAATTGGTAGGTGGCTTGGTCGAAAAGGAAACTCGCTTGTTGTTATTGTTGGGCGAATTGGATAACGATGATTCTTCCGGAGCCGTCAAGAAGACAGACGAGTCTTGGGTTGGATTGCCTTGTTGCTTTTTGGCTAGCTCTTCTTGTAATTGCTGTTGTTGTTTCCACGCTTCGTCCGCCAATTGCTGTTCGCGAGCCTGTTCCTGAACTTCTTGGGTGGAATTCAATTGGGCCTTTGGGATCAAAAGATCCCCACAGGCTTTGAAATTGGCATCTACGACTTGAGCATTTTCTTCCACCTGCAAGTCTTGAATCTTGCGTTGGCTGGCCAGCAGAGGCAATGCCTTTTGTTGCCACGCCGTGGCCACATCCAATCGATCCAGTTGATCTTGTGGCGACAATTCTTCTTCGTTATCGTCGTCGTCATCGTCGTTAGTAGAGGGCGAAGGACAAACCTGTTGGGTCATGGTGGTAAAGTTGGGTGTGTATTTGGCAGGCACCATTCCAAATTCTCGCAGCGTCAACTTGTAGGCATCGCACAAATCTTGCAAATAGTCAAAGGGTTGCAAACTTCGCTTGGTAATGGGAGTGTTGCATTCGGGACATTTCTTGTTGCCACTGTACATGAGGCTAGCATTGATGCAATCCTTGCAAAAGGCGTGGACGCAGGGGGTGCGGTACGGTTGCGTCAAGGTGGACAAACAAATGCCGCACTTGAGCGAGTTTCCAATGTTGAGCCGCAATTCACGATCGACGGTTTGCCACAAATCCGCAACCTTGTGACAAGAAGTAGCAGCAGCAACAGGCTGGTTTTGGTCGTCGTTTATTGCTGGATTTGGCGGCGCTGCTGCTTTGGTAGATGGATGACAATCATCATCATCATCATCATCATCATTGGGCTTCTTACTGTCATCATTGTCAGAGATGCTCATGTGCAAAATGAGACTGTCTTGTGATTGTGATTGCTCTGTCGCGCTACGTCGTGTGTTAGGTGATGGACTCATTATGATGCCTCCAAATATTGGAGTGTGCTGAAGCTTGTTATTGTTACAGTGCCAACAACAACAACAACAACAACAACAACAACAACAACAACAGAATGGAAATTTGCCTCCAGTTGTTTTTCTTTGGTCAGAGGTGAGGAAGGTTTCAGATTGAGCTGCGCCCGTACATGTACGTAAGCTCCAGTACATTTTTGGAAAGTTTCCAAAATGGCGCGATGTCAGTCGATTTAGTCGTAAAGAGATCCGGGTCCTCATGCATTATCGTCTTCCTTGACAAAATGGTTCTTACTGTAATAAACATGGTCAGCATTACAGATGACTCTTATCGTCCGTTGTCTTGGATGATTGCTGGTGTAATTTGTACTACATATCAGTAATTGGTGATAGACAGAAGTCGACTGTAAGGTGGATATCCTGCCAGCAGCAGTACCTAGCTATAACCAAGGAAAAAAGTTGTTGCAAAGGCAAAATAATAGAAGATCAGACAACCGGTAGAATTTCATATTTAGAATTGTATGTATTCGCTGTTTGTTGTATTATAGTTGTCAGGAATGGAAGATTTGCATTAGCATTCTTGTTGCTTGTGTTCAAACCCGCCGCCAAGAAGGAGGATTTGAAAAAAAGTGAAGCAAAATGCCTAAAGAATATCAGACAACCGATTAGTTTTCAATAGTATAATAGATGTGTTTTATTATTCGCTGGTCGTTGTCTGTTGTGAAGACAATATTTGTAGTATATGAATTTAGATCATTTGTTCGTTCAAACCTGCCATGAAGGAGTCAGTCTTGTTCTCAACGAACATGATGGATCGTCTTCCCAGAGGCTGGACCATCGAAACCGAGGATAGAGCATTGGAAAGATACTGCGAAGTTAGAAACTGCAAAAGCGTCTGTTTGAATGGAGGAACGCTCGCCAGGGATTGGCAAAAGAAAGTATGGAAGGTTACTGGAGGAGAGATGAGTATTACTTTCATCAAAAGAAGGGGTTCAAACAACTGTTGTAATATTCGAGGAGAGAAATTTTGCAAGGTTTTATTCGCAGTGAGTTGTCTATACTTGCCTGTAAATTTGTGGTATTTAAACGCTATTTTGTCGATTGCGAAGAGTTTCTTCCAAACCTGTTTATCACCCGCCACCAAGAAGAAGGAGATTTCTCAACGAACGTATAAAGTCCCCTCTTATGATCTAGTAGAGGCTGGACCATCGAAACTAATGATTGACAATTGTTGGAACGACAGATTGATTGGTTCATTCGATGCATGCAAACACAACAGAAGGGCTATTTCCATGGATCGGTCGCCCTGGTGCCTGTGGATTGGCAAAATAACTTCTTGTTGGTTGGCCATGCTGCAAATAAATTTTCAGAATGTTATATGCTATTAGTATAATCTTCTAGTACATATGTGCTCTACTTTGATGATGTAATTTATCTTTTGGTATGTTAGTTCTTTCCAGCAGTGCGAGTTCCCCGCAGGCCATGCTGGCTAGTGCGAATTTCTTCGTCCTCCTCTTTCTTGGCAGTAGTGACCTTGTCGATGCCGCCTAGTATCATTTTCCACTTTCTGGTAGTCTCAAGGTTGGAATTTGCGCTTGCTGCTGCTTTCGCTCTGGCCTTCTTTCTATTTACACGAAAGAGTGCATTCCCTTCCAAGGTACGTGCACGAAGTTTTGCCTCCAAATCAGGAGGGAGTTCCGGGAAGCGATCAGCACCGTCTGCTGCATCAGTCCTTTCTACCATTGGTGTTGCGTTTTCCCGAAGCTCTGTATGCTGATGGAAGACTTTGGTATTTCCACTGTTTTGAAACTTATTGTGCGCCATGTTGGAAACAGTCTCTTGGGAGGAATTGGCCGAACAACAAGAAGAGATGAGCATGATGATACTCAACAACAAAATGATCTTGGTGAAGATGATGCGAGCCATGATGATGAAGCTGGTGATATTTTAGGATTTGCTATATGAGGCTTGACTTGCCGGGCAAAGTAAGAGATTGTGAGTACGGTACCAAAGTGAAGTGTGTCTAGAGACTTTTTGTTCCGTGATCAAAAACCGAAGTTGGATTTTCTGTGAGTAGTTTTGACAGAACAAACTGTGAGTGGAATTTCGTAAGACGCGATAAAATATATATCACAGAGAACGCTGCGATTTATATAATATATATATATGCAAGTAGGACTGTACATGTACACGTAAAATACGTGCGTGTACCATTAAACGCAATCACAGTTGGTGTGATGACTTGGCTGACAGAGTGAAGAAGAATGCAGGATATTTTGAAATATCAATATCCTCTTCTCGTATACATTTACTGCATTAATACAATGGTCACAAATGTTTTGTTCAGCTTGAGGCATTTTAGTTCTGCTTGTTTCCAGTTGTACAACTTCACGTACCTTATCGCTCTAGTTGGAGCCTGTTAGGCGCTTGGTTCCTGTTGGTTTCTTCTGATGCTTGGTACCAATCCAGACTTGCGCTTGAAGCATACTCTCCAAGTTCTGGTCGAGTCCTGGTAAACATTTCTCAGGGTCAGCAGCATACGCATCGTCAAATACAACATCCCCTGCGCAGCCAAAGGTAACAATTTCGCGTATGTGTACCCTCCGCAATACGCCCTTTAATGTAGTAAGGTATATCACACTCTCACAGGGGACCTTGCTTTGCAATCTTCCCGCTTTCATCTGCGCTTGGAAGATTGAGACGAGCGACGGACAGAAGCAGTATCGTGGTGCAGACAGTATGAAAGTTGAATGTGTATCGACTAAGCGAATATACTACTCCAGTACTGGTACCGCAGTACACGTCGAATAACAAGCTGACAGTTCAGCTGCATGTACTGCAGTTTGCTGTAATACCATCGTACCAAGCCAACAGCAAACGCTACTCCAATGTACAACACACCAACCATCGATCTAATTTGTACCACCACACATGGCTAGCTGGAATGTGAAAAGAAGGATACAGTGGTTGCAACTCCTCATCTCATATCTTGGAACAATTTGAAGTCAACTACTACTAGTACCCAGGAAGTACACGGCGAGCATCAAGAGGCGGCTCTCGACTTTTCTTACGACTATGAATGATTCATTCAATCAATCAATCAATCGGCGAGAGGGAGTGCGTCCTTGCAGAAATTGGACTAGAGATAAAGAAGCTGATGGAGCGAAGATGAGTTATCATCCAGAAATAGACTAGGAATAATAAGGCAGTGGAAGATGAATTATCGTTATAGCCCAATTTGATGTTGTTTGACCTCCGCCGCTCAACCAATACGAACCGGTACTGTAGCTCTCAAGAATGTGGCTTAAGTTGGGTCATTTTGGTGCAAGTAGATTTTTACTGGGGTAATGGTAATATTATAAGGGTCATGTTCTCCAGATATTTTTCTCACTTTTTCGCTTCGCAAATGCGAAGGTTCTGTTCCAATCGCCACCAATTTCCCGGTGGGAACGACACTTGCTTCTTGCGAAATCCCCACGTTTCCAAATACTTAAAGACGAAAGCGAAGTTCTTCTCCTTTTTATTATTCTAAAAGTAGAGGATTTATTAAAAGGGTGCCGAAAGGTCTACAAGTCCCGTACCCGGTATTCTTGTTCTTCACAGAACCCTCTTCCTATTCGGGTTCAACGGGTCATCTCGGCAATTTCGTTCATAAAATTCTCAACCATGGAGGAAACCAAACAAGAAACTTTACATAGCAGTGATCAGGACTCTAATATGCTAACGGCGTCAAATACTACCCATTTGAACACGCAGCATGCGGACAATGCTACTGTTGGATCATCGAATCCTGCATCGTCAGTTACCAGTGTAATCAAGAGTGACTCGTCGACAGCTGGAATTTCAGAGGATGGAAGTTACCTATTGTCTTCCACTCGAGTAAGAATCAGGTCATCCGAGCTGAGGAAACCGGCAACTATCAAGCCAGCTGTCTTCCAATATCAAAAGCAATCGAATTCGCAATCGAAACATTATGCCGACTTTGAGCCGCTGGGTATTGTTGGAAGGGAGAGAGAAACTGCGCAGTTGAAAGCATGCCTGGGTCGCATTCTCGCAAAGGATGAAGACAGACAGCAAAGCGAAAACAAAAAGGAGATTGTTCTAATCGGGGGCTTAAGTGGGACTGGCAAGACGAGATTAGCTTGCGCCCTTGAAAACGATGTGTCCCGTCACCCAAAAGGAATGTTCGTTCATGGCAAATTTGACATGAATACAAGCAACGAACCCTACTCTGGAGTGTCTAGAACATTCAATGAATTGTGTCGCAAGATCAAGAATTCCAAAGCTGAATTGGTCTGTCTTGTGCAATCAGGCATCAGCCAACACCTCGGAAACAACACCGACATGCTGGTCCATCTTGTTCCTGAACTCAAGGACCTTATCAATGATACATTCCACGAGTCGTCAGCGATCGATATTGGAACAGACGAGATCGACAACAAACTCGAAAGGCTGCGATTTGCCTTTCGTGTTCTCATGAGGGCTATCAGTACAACTTTCTCTCCGCTTGTCATCCTGTTTGATGATCTCCAGTGGAGTGATATCTCGTCTTTACAGATCCTAGATTTCCTCATATCAGACACACAAAATGAAAATCCCTTCATGATCATTGGATGTTACAGGTCCGAAGAGGCAGATGAAAACAGTCTTCTTTACAATAAGATTGTTTCGCTGCGAGAAAAGGCTGATAAGTACAACTTCCAAATGACAGAAATGATGATTCAATCTTTCAGTACGCAGGACATCCAAGAGGTTATCAGAACAGTTTTGCCGTGTTCCAATGACAAAGACAAAGTTGGCCTTGCCGCATTGTGCCTAAAACGGACATTCGGTAACCCCTTCTTCCTCATGGAGTTCCTCAAGATGCTTCACCATGAAGGACTTCTTGAGCATCATGCCCCAAAGAAGACATGGACATGGGATCTCGCTGAGATCGAAGCTGCAACTATGTCTACTGCGAACGTCGCTGTCATGCTTCAAGGTCACCTGACCAAACTGTCTCACCAGCAACAGGCGCTGCTACAATGTGCAGCCTACCTTGGGTCGAGTTTCAGTGAGACCACAATCGATCTCATTTGGACGACATACGGTCGTAGATTGGTGGAGACCAGGATCGAAAAAACCCATTTTCTGCTCGAGGCCATTGTAAAAGAAGATATCTTGGAAAAATGCTATGACAATCAGTACCGATGGGTACATGATAGGCTCCAAGAAGCAGCGCTCTCTCTTGCTGGAGAACGGCGAGAGACCTTTCAGCTCGATATTGGAAGGACGTTGTATTACGGTTTGGACAAGAAAGAGGTTGAAGATGAATTGTTCGCCATCGTGGATCTCATCAACAACGGCAACGTTCTCCAACTAGCTGAATTCGCATCGGCCAACCTGAAAGCGGCAGAGAAAGCCAGAGATCTTTCCGCTTTCGAATCTGCAAAAGGTTATGCGATCCATGGGATTGATCTTTTGGCAGATAACAAGTGGTCTGAGAATCGACCCTTGACCTTGAGTTTGTACATCATTGCAGCTGAAATGGAGCTATTGCTGGGAAATGTGGCAGCTGCAGATCAATACAGCAGCGAGGTGCTGTGCAGAACAGACCTATCTCCGATGGATGTGCTTCCATTGAAGATGGCTAAGGCCAGTACCATTGGATCTGTCGACTTAAAGTTTGGCGAGGCAATGGACCAGTACTTTGTAATGTTGAAGGAGCTCGGTTGCAGGTTAACGTGGACCAGAGGATTGGTACCGGTGCAGGCACTGACCAAGCTGATGCGGACAGTCAAGAGGGTGAAGGCAAAGCCCAAAAGCTTCTACGAAACAATGGTGCCGATCGACGATGTGAAGCAGAAGGCCATAGCTTCCGTGGTTTCAAGGATGGTCTATTTCTCCTACATTGCCGGCGATTTGTCGATGAATTTACTATGCACTTGTTTCCTGGTAAACTCCGTAAGTTTTGTTGGTTCCAGACCTTGGCTTTATACGCAGTGCGCACTACAGTATGGTGTCGTTTTCTCACTTCTTTTGCCTCGCACTTAAGACCCTTGAATTTGGTGTCAATGAGTATTCAGCAAAGTGTTTTGCAGCATTGGCAAACGTTGTAACCCTAGCTTTGCACGATTTTGAGACTGCCACTACGTTCAATATGATTGCGCTTTCCATGCTGGAAAAGTTTCGAGGAATGCACAGCAGCGAAACAACCTTTCTTGCCTATGCTCCAGGCTTGGTGTGGGTAAAACGTATCGAGGACTGCTCAGAACCCATGCGAGATGCTGTTGAAGAGGGAATGAAAATGGGCGATACTGTAAGTTTGACGATAGTGCAGGCACATTGCGCCAAGAATTGTTTGAATCTTCGTCTCTTACCGTTTTCTTGTCGACGCCGAATCATCAGGAATTTGCCATTTGGAATCTGTTTTCACATGTAATCACCTTGCCCTACTCTATTGGAAAACCCATCTCGTCCATCATTGATGAATGTCCAAGGATACTGCTCCAATGTGAAGATGTTTCCCAGGCAGCACACTCCATGGCTGTCAAGGTCATGTGGCAAATGCTGTACAACTTGCAACAAAGCTCATGCAATCACAATCCTGCCGATCTCGAAGGAGAAATCTTTAGCTCTGCACAAGACAACGAAATCAACCCATTGCACCTATCATTTGTGCACTTGGCACAAGGAGAGCTATCCTTCTTCAATGCAGATTATGAAGCTACCGCCATGTGGGCCCTCCAAGTTGGAGAGCGATATACCAAACTGCTTCCAAATTACTTTCCAAGCATGATTGAGACCTTTCATCGTGCCGTTGCATTGTATGCTGCTACCATCCGTACCAAGAAGAGAAAGTATCGGGTAGAGGCGAAACGACTTGCCAAGAAGATTGAAAAGTGGGCAGCCGCTGGAAACCCCAATGCCCAATACTACAACTTTTTCTTGGCG
This sequence comes from Cylindrotheca closterium, assembly GCA_933822405.4. NCBI lineage: Eukaryota > Bacillariophyta > Bacillariophyceae > Bacillariales > Bacillariaceae > Cylindrotheca > Cylindrotheca closterium. The sequence continues at coordinate 203,770 of CAKOGP040002058.1, forward strand.
GCTGAGCAGCTGGGGCTAGACAAGAAATTCGATGCTGCAGAGGAGAAGTATGAAGCAGCAATTGACATGGCCACTCGAGAAGGTCACCTACACCATCAGGGGCTGCTCAATGAACGCTATTCTGATTTTTTCTTGAGGCGCTCAATGAAGAAAGAGTCAGTTTTCTTCTTGAAGGAAGCCATTCGTCACTATACAGAATGGGGAGCTGCTTGGAAAGTCGAAAGCTTGGAGTCGAGATTGTAATCTTGAAAGAAGGACAACTCGTGACAACTCCTATTGCATGTTACATATATATAATAGAATCCTAGAACTATAAAGAAACTTTGAGTCACTAATCAATAGTAGAACTGCTGCCTTGGAGCAAACAGTTGCTTACATTCATTGTTATACACGTCATTAACAAATCCAAGTCCATAATATTGTTCAGTCCAATCATGATCCTGCGTATCCCTACTACCCCGATTCTTGTGCTTGTTTGGCTTCATCAAACTCGGCACCGCATAATTTACCTTTGCCCTTGACAACAACAGAAATAAGACTGGAGGGGGCATTGTAGTTTACGCTCCAGCTACCGGGGAGCTGCATCATGTTCTGATACTCGTACTGAACCGTTCCTGAATACGATCCACTAGTGTCCCCAGTGACCAACTTGTAGGGAACCACCACCCGGAAGGATACTGTATCCCCATCATAGGTACTCATTTCAATTTCCGGCGTCTTCATATCGGTGGGTGTCTCTGGCACTGTGAGACTGTTTGTTACAATCAAACCTTCAAACTCCAAGGCTTGTGGCCGGTCCGGGTCATAGGTAAAATTCGCAGGAGTATTGGCAATAATGTCTGGATCCTGCGCCAATCGTGGAATGGTGAAGTGACCCCGCCCCAAAAAGTTGGGTTGGTTGAATTCGCACTGCTCCGGACGATCAAAAGTACGGCAGACCCACATGGCTCGATGGTGCGAATCCGCCGTGTAGAAGTTGACATCGTACCGAGGTTGTCTTCTGCCTAGCGGTTCCATACCACAAGGACGTGGATACAAGGACATGTGATCAAATCCAGTGGTATCTTGGACGTATTGTTTGAATTGCATCCAGTTGCGATTGTGCTGATGCAAAAAGGTTCCGAGAACCTTATCGCAGTCGCCTTGGAAGTTGTGACGATTGGGAACATCCACCAAAGAATCGCTGGAATGTTCCTTAAAGTCTACTTGCAGAGTATATTGACAAGACGCATCGACAGTCAAGGAATATTTTCCAGCATGAATGTCCAAACCTTCGACCCCAAGATTTCTCAAGTCCACGTTGGTGACCACCTCCAGATCGACGTTGAGAGAGTCACCGGAGGAATGGACAAGAGAGAGGAAGCTTAGCGCAGACAGGAGACACCAAACTTTTTGTGTCGAAGAAGGCATAATTGATTGCTTCTATTTGTTGTTGTTGTAGCAGGTGTAGAAAGCAAGTATAAAAGGTGCAATACCGTACTGGTATATATTATGCAGATGATAATTATATGATGAGTCTTTTCGGTGTTACAGTAAAATTGCGCGGGTGACTTCCGATATTTGAATGACCACTTTGATTAAAATTGGGTCTTTCCAACAGTGGATGAAGTTCATCAAAATCAACCGCACTAGCACTCCAAAGAATGTGTTGACCATTGTAGCGATCAGTAAAGATGGGAGCTCATCTGGATATATAGTAGCAACTATTAATAGTACTTATTTTTATATCTTATACATTATTCATACAGACTGACTCGGTCATTGCAGCAGCAGTCGCAGATGCATGAGTGGCTTGTGGTGGCTTGCTTCAAAAGTGAGCGAAGACAAGAAACGTAGGAACTCTTATGATGATGATTTGTTTTCACGTTGCGCATGTTGCCGATGTTTAGGGGATACCAAGAAATTTGGCGAAAATGCGTTTTTGATCCACCTCCACCATGTTGTTGGTTTCTTTGTCCTCACGCACCAATACCGGTTCCGCGTACACGTAGTCGTCCATGCCTTGATTTGCCTGCTTTTCTTCTTCGTCTTCGTCTTCGATGGATTCGGTTCTAGTTTCTTCAATCACTTCGTCCAAGTCTTCCATGACTTCTTCCAGAGTTTCTTCCATGATTTCAACACCCTCCTCCACAATGGATCCCACAGCATCGTCCTCTTGCATTGTGACCGCTTCTTCTTCTATTTCTTCTTGAGAATCCTCGCCTTCTTCGGTATCTACCACGTCAATCTCATGGTTATCTTCCTCTTCTTCTCCTTCATTGAGAGAAGGAATCTCTTCTTGGACAACATTGATGCCTTCACCATTGTCATCACTGCTACTGTTACTGCCAGAAGTTGTGGAGACTTCTTCTTCTTCTTCTTCATCACTGCTAGGAGATGATTGGCTGCTGCTGCTGCTGCTGGAAGATGATGATGAAGAAGAAGAAGAAGAGGATGAACTGCTCGAGCTAGAAGACGAGGAGGATGCCCACCAAGAGGATCGCCCAGCACCACCACGAAGGTTGGAAGTACTACTAGTGGGAGGAGAAGCTCCCATAATGTCACCTTTACCACCATGGTGTTGGTGATCTTGATGCATCATCATCATCATATCTTCGTCATGTTTGTGTTCATGGTCTTTTCCATGATGATGTTGATGATGATGCTTGTTCTTAAAGTTTTCTCCATGATGATGACCATGATGACCGTGCTTTCCTCGAAGAGCACGAGCAAAGTGTTGCAACATACTTTGGGAGCTCACCTCACTGCAAAAGAGGATTGCTACTAGAAGAAGGATATTAATCGATGATGACTTCATGCTGGTGATTTTTCAAATATAATGAGTGTATTGTGTGTATATTGTGTGTGTCAAGTAAGAGGTGGACCTTTGAGTAGTTATTGAATCTTGGAAGAACAACATTGAGCTAAAGTGCGGATGGAGAAACGTCATGCACGACCGATTTATCTGTATCGTGTCAAAATTGTAGAATCGAATCTTCAATATTGAATCGATACTGTTTGGCCGCGCCAATATATAATTAATTAATGAAATAAAAATAGCATTGCCGAAAACTACCTAGTCTGCTCGCGTTTCTGCTGTTCCGTTCCGTGACCAG
>CAKOGP040002058.1:207318-229731 GCA_933822405.4 Cylindrotheca closterium
CATCCTCGTCATCCTCTCCCAGCGATGACTCGAGCAGCAGCAGTAGCAGCAGTCCATCTTCCAAATCGAGTTCAGCCTCCATTCCATCCAATCCCAGCATTTCCATCTCGAGGCCCTCCAATCCCAGCATTTCCATTTCGGCTCCTTCCAGAAGCAGTCAAGATGAAAACGAAGACGAAAATGAAGTGGAAATTCTAAAGAGTCTTTACGCTCAAGGTGGCGATGATGATTCGTTCCTTGTGAGCGAGAGCTCGGAAACTGAAGTGCATGTCAATGAACAAGTTCAACAAGAACAAAAACAGCAAGACGATGACGATGACTCGGCAGCGGCATTGCGAGGCTACACGGACGATGACATGGATGGTAGCGACCAAGACGACATGGTGGTCATTGTAGATTCCTCGGACAGGTCAGAAACACAAGATTCCAGGGAAGAAGAAAGCTTTGATGCCATTGGCGGCACCAAGGACATTTTGGAAGAGGGCATGGAAGTCATGGAAGAAACTCTGGAAGAGCTTGTGGAATCAGCCACAAAAACCGAACCGATGGAGGATCAAGGAGATGATTTAGCTCTGAATTCTCATTCCATGGATGCTGTCGTGGGAGAATTCGAAGTTTCCGAGTTGAATCAACTGGATGCTGCGGAGGAACCAGTTTTGATCCGAGAAGATGAAGTAACCAATGTATTGGGTGTTCAAGATGGTACTGGTCAATCATTCTTTTCCAAGCTATTTGGTCATTGAAACAGGAATCAAATGAATACATACCAGTATCCAAGAACAATACACTTACTGGTGGTATTATATCGGCCACAACCGAGTAATACGAGAAACGAACCCACCACTACTACTACTTCAAGTAGCGACAGCACAACGTTAGTGTTTGCAGTGCGTCGCATATAATCGATCGAAAGACTGTATAATAGTGAATAATATACTATAGATCTTGCATGGTTGTGGAGCACGATTATAATTATCAACAAGCTAACGCGTCACCGTACCAATCACTAGATAGGCGTCTGTGCTATTTTATCCGCATACTCTGGTCTATCCTACTATGGGTCCGAGCCTAAAATGAGTAATATTTCACCCATCATACTTTCGTGCGCCGAGAATGATCCGTATGCTGCTATCTCGTCTGTTCTTCCGATCTCTGCATCCCATTTCTGCAAGCCTCCACCTATATCGTCCAACCCATTGGTAGGGGAGTCAATACAATATCTCCTGTATGTCCCTGACTCCGCTGATGATCCGAAACACCCCGAACCTGACTCCGTCTCTTGCCTTATTTCGATACACATTTCAGCCTGAACGCTATTCGCGACGAAAACTGATTTGAAGTTCGGAATGCAATTCACCACGTTGGCATTCCCGACTACGTTTCTTCCGTGGTATACACCGTGCCCTTCTTTCAACCAGAATAACTGCGTTGGTTGTTTGAGCCCATTCCTCGCCACTTGCAACATAGCTGACGTGCCAGATTCCCCGAATTGAATTAAGTGTACTATATCAAAACCACCCCAGCTCCTGTTCGCAGAATCCCTCGCAGCTGCGACCAACAAATTGGTCCCCAGCTGTTGATCGACATAATCTAGCCTGGCTCCTGTATTTGGCGCAAGCGGAGGATTGAATATGTTCTTTACGCTTACATAGAAATCTGAGTTTGCCACTGAAGCGGTGTGCAACACTATCTGGTTCCTTAGTAGTGTATATGCAGGTATCAGCCTCCTAGTGCCACTGCCCTCTACTCTCTCTCTCTTCTTTGCTACGTCTATTACAGTAGAAGGTTCTCCGTTATCTCTGTTTCTGGATATTAAGCATCCTTGCCATCCTACCAGTTGTTCGCCGCCAATTACGCCGCTGTGCAACCGACCCGCTTTTTCCGCTTCATTCATTATGATGTCAAGAGGTAACTCATTGCAGTTTCTTTCCTCGTTATCTGTATATTCGTATATTCTTTTACCTTCAACATCAATCTTAGCCCATCCGTCTTTGGCTTGTAGACTACCCTTCCATGTCTCACGATACCAGTCACGATCCTTGTAGTCTTTCGTGGTCTCTCTCATCACTTCCATGTCCGATTTGTGTTCTAAACTTTCATCTCTCCACAGATCGCTGGCACCACTCTGCGTCACTTCTTCTTCTCTATTTTCTAGACATCGAGAGGATTTTCGCAATCACTTTGCGCTTCAATTCCCTCACCGTCATTCGTGCCAACCAAAAATACTAATAGCAGTACTGCGGCCACTATCACGGCTGCACTGATTAATTTGCCGCGTAGTCTTACTCTGAACGGTGTCATCGTGTTCGCGTATCTACGTTCTGTAACTTGATTTGATACCGTCTCTCGTTCCGGTCAAATGGGAGCACTCTTTATTGAGCTTCTTATACCTCCTCTACATCTGAGATTGCAATTGGTTGAAAATGAAATACACTTTGCTGAGGTTCTATAAGGTCGTATATGATTCTTTTCTATGCCTATAGTCAACATTGACGTGTCTTACAACTTCGATCCTAATAGATGTGTTTGAAAGAAGAGAAGGACCCGTTGCGCAACCTTTGCTGTGCGCGCAACGCGCTTTTTGTTCAATACTGTTGTCACTTATTTGTTCTTATCGATTCGTCCACCTCTCCAACTACGATGATCCACTAGACCTAGCAGCTGGGTCTTTCTTTGTTTCTATTTTAATTTTAACTTTTAACTTTTAACACATGTATGTACAATCACGGCTCGGAGAAGAAGACGTCAGTCATGTCCTCATCCTCATATTGGAAACTCTCAGCGTACTTCTCCGCTCCGATCAATGTGATCCATGCCAACGACGACTTTGCGATCAGTCCCAAGATCATGTAACCATATTCTCCAACTACATAGTTCTTGAAGATACCAACCTTGAGCCATTGAAGAACAAACAAAATGGGGAAGAGACCCTCCAATACAAAGACGGCAACGATGGTTGGAAGAACAAAGGATGGTGGGTCTTCTCCAACAGTTGCAATCGACTGATGGTAGTATGAGAAGATCACACCCCATACGGCTACCCATGGAATGCATCCAAAGATAAAGGGAGACCAGTATTGAGCAAATCCTTCTTCTCTTGCCCTGGCATTCACCACTTCATGAATGTACGCTGGGTACTGGATGGAAATCGACAAGACAAAGACCAAAATAATGATGTGGACATCCGTGACACCGACCAGCTGAGAGATGTGCATGTTCATCAAAGAACAAGACACGGCGTATTCCAACCAACGGAAGGATGCCTTGTTGCGTGCCAAGTGGTGCTCATAGAGTTGGCGACCTCCTGGCATAATGGCGAAAATGTGATCAATGGCACTGAGCAGCACGATTGCTCCCGTGACCCAAGGAACGCTAAAGCTTGTCAAATACTTGCTCTCCGGTCGAGCAAAGTAGACATTGTCGGTCCCTTCTCCCCCGATTTGAGATGCCAGCGCGTTGTCGACGGCAACGGGGTAGTTGGTGTACAGCAACCATTTCAAATTGATATTGGACGCAAAGGCAAACAAAAAGATGGCCTCTGCAGTCTGAACCAAGGCTCCGACAATGTGCAGTACATTTAAAACCTTGGGAATCTCGTTCAAACCTCTTGGCTCAAGATAGTGGGCATCATCATCGTAATTCGTCACCGTGTTGTTGTTATTGTTGCTGCCGCCAAGAACAGCATCTTGTTCATTTGGAGCGGTTTCTTTTGGTCGAGAGTTCATGGCTTGTTTGTTTGTTAGCTCGCGAGTGTTCGTGGTACCAAGAGTACGATCGTCGTCAGGGTGCTGTTCTTGGGGTTCTTCGTTAGACGACATGATGAAAATATGCAAAAAGGGCTTGCTTGAAGCCTTGAAGCAAATTTCAAAATTGTGGCGTTGATGCCTTTCAACTTGAGGAGGCCCAAGGCACTTTTAAAATGTTATTTAACATTTTTATCCTGAACGGGAGAGATTTTCAAGGCTTTTGTCCGAAATGCCAGCCACGCATCAACAGTTTAGAGGGGAAAAGAAGGACGGATAGTTCGAGGAGAGATTTTCCGATATTTGTCCGAAAAGACTTTGCGTCACACTTCACGTGAAGTCCAAACTTTCCATGCAATCGTTTTTTCCTCTCTCTAGAAGGTTGTTCTCCGGTATCTTCCCAACAAACAAGTGTGTTGCCAAAACTCCTTGCACACACAAAAACTTTACTCCACAAGCATAACTACTTCAATACATATATATTCCAGCAACCATGAAATACTCTGTCATCTGTAGTTCTACACTTTCACTTTGGTTTCTTGTCGTCGTTTCGGTCGCAACCGACAGCACGACCAAGACAAGAGCAAGAAACCTCCGAGGCAAGCAAACCAAAGTGTTCATTCCTATATCTCAACCTGGTGAAGTACAAGACATCATCGAGGCAAAAAAGGAAAATGAGGCAGAAGAGCCAACGGCATGGGAAAAAGAAGAAGCCTACCTAGAATCTCTTGGAATCACGGGGGAAGAAGAAGGAGAAGATCCGGAATCGACCTGGGAAAAGGAAGAAGCCTACATTGAATCTCTTGAAAATGGAAATGACACCAACATGGATTCTTCGACAGTCAATGTTGTGGAAGAAAAAACAACGGAAGCAAATGCCAAAGACTTTGAGGAGTCGCTCGGAGAACAAGAAGACGTTATCGATTCGAAGGGAGGCCGAGAAGAGACACCATAATATATGGGCGTGCACAATGGCGAACGCAGGCAATACATTACTGTATGTTGAAACCCATCAAGTAAAGAAAAAGGAATTAGTTTTTGACCGTGAACCATCTCGGTCAATGTATAATACATATGATAGATACGAATATTGATATTATGATATAACAAGCAGCCAAAAGATACCCTGCCAAAAGTAGATATAGTCCAAAAGGCCGCATGTTCAAATGCAATGAGGATAGATGGAGAGTCCTTTGCCGGAAAGATAGCGGTAGATGGGCCGCTTTTTGCTTGCATCGCTAGTATGTCTGGGTAGATAAACATCCTGTTCCCTAGTCCTCCTCATCCGCCATGTTTTTCGTCGTGCAAGGAAATGACATTTATTTCAATCGAATCAGGATGATACTTGCTTGTCTCGGTTTCGATCCTGGTTTGCAACAATGTTTTAGCTTGCGAAATTTTCAGTGTTTCAACCTTCATGTCGCTCATGGATAATGCTTTGTCCGTGTTCTTACTTGTAGTAGAAAGAGTGGTGTCAGCCCCCTTGTCATACGCCTGTTCGTTCTTTGCGTTGGAAGAGGAGGAGGAGGAGGAGGATGACAAAGAGCTTGAATTAGTGGAGGACACAGAAGATTCCGACATGGGCGAATGCAGTGGATTCGTGTCGAATGATTCTGCCGACAAAATGGTATGGCTGTCAGAATCGTGATTGTTGTCATTCTTTTGAAGATCACTGTGCTCGTAATGGTGGTTCTTGTCCGGTCCTTGTCGCTTGCCATGTTTGCCATGAATAGAATGCAAATGGTTTCCATTCCATGGATGATAACGTTTTCCGCTTTTTTTGGAGCCACGTTTCTTGGAATGCCGATGATGGTGGCCGTGATCGTGTTGATTGCCATCGGGCTGTGCTGGATGGTTCTCTGTGTGATGCCCATGCTGGTGGATATAAGGATGTCCAAAAGGTTGCTCCACAAGACCTAGTGACTCTCCTTGTACTGTAGATGCGAGCATTTGCATCATTGACAATGCCAGAACAATCGTTTTCATCGGTCGTGTTCTTGCTGAAGGGACGAAGACAGTCTTCATTTTGAATGTAGTCTTCTTGGATCCAAGTTCCTGCGAGATGTGGGATGCAGGCGTCCAAGGATGATTTGACGATAGACAAGGGAAGTAGGACTGCTGATCGAAGGACTTGGAAGAGCATAGCGTGTCGGCAGGAGAAAGTTGCCAATTATCTAAAGGTGTGACATATCCAACGCATGAGATTTGTGGCCACTTTGCGCAGCTCGCGTCTGATGTGTCCGAACGACACCTAATGGACATGCCGTTTGAATATTTTTTGAAATGTTCGAGGAAATTGAAAATGGAAACGAGGCACCGTGGTGGAGCACAACAATATCCTACAATACAGGTAGGTACCAGGTAGGTACCGGTACAGTAAGGAATCCAATAGTCATTATTATATTTCATGTGTGGTAGCTCACAAAATTTTAAAAATACAAATTAGTCTATCTCTGTTTCTATGGTTTCCTTTTGCTGTTGTTCGGTAGTAGCTAGCTTGCTTTCTTCTTTTCCAGAACCGCTGCAAATGCACATTGCATTGCTTACTGTTCTTTCGCCTGTGAAAGGTCAAAAGACAAAGACTTTTCAGATCTGGAAGTTGATGAGCTTGAAGAGGATGTGGACGAAGATGATGATGGTGCCGTCACGCTTGACCTAGTGCTGGTTGGAACCTTTTTGTTTCGAATAGCATTACTGATCCGGCTCATATCAACCTTCCTAGAAGAGCTTTCCGACGAAGGGCTGGAGCTCGATGGTTTGCTTCTTCCGCGTTTGCTGCTATGCCGAGGGCTTGCAGGTGATATCATCCAATCGTGTACTGCGCGTTTTTTCGACATCTTGTTGTAATCCTGAATTGCAGCTTCTTTGGCATCCGGAAGAGTGAAAAAGTCGAATGCAAGAGTTTCGTGCTGCGATATATGTGGAGGATGCAATCCTAGTCCTTCGACAACAAGTGTAGGATGGCTACTTTCTTGTTGCACCTTTTGTTGATGGCTATTCAAACCATGGTTGACAACGTGGTAGTCTCGTGGAACATCGACACCTTCTGGGCGTAGACTTTGTGCTATTGATACTGGAATTTGTACTAGCAATGAAGCAAGGATGGAAGCCTTGAGTGCTTTCATTCCTAATGTTGGGATTGGTTTCGTTGATTTTTTTGTGATGAGCCCCAACATCAACAGAACCCGCCGCAATCAAAAACTCGGGAACTACAAGCGTCATCAACGACTCGGAGGAGCTCTTCCAACTATCTGGCGGCGGCACTATATTTTCAATTTTGAATTGTCTCCGAAATTGGCCGTCGAACCAATCAAAAGACAGCACTGTGACGAAGTTTCTGAGAAGAATATCCCAGCGCTATCTGAAGCGACACAAGAGCCAGCAGGCCGTTTGAAAATGCACGATTGCAACACGGAGTACTTGTATTGTCTCATTGTACAGTTTCAAGGTCTCACTATGGAGTTAGCTAGAGTAGACAATAGGTGGAAGTTCAAATTGAACTCTGAAGATATTAGCACGTACTTTGGGTTTTGCCACCTCTAGAGTATTTGTAAATACAAAGGTGGTCCATTTTTTTTAATCCGCAACCTAGGAGCCATCATGATTCTCCTTCGGGAGTATCAATCGTGCGAACTGGCTCTTTCTTCATATACAGTATCACCTTGCGTTGGGACTGCTAGTGACGCAGGAAGGAGTAACTAATGAAATGCTTGTCTGAGGCCAACGCATTGTCAGTTCGTATTCTGATTTGTACGAAACTGCATCAATCATCATCTTTATGTACTGTAGCTTTTCTTCATGTTTTGTATTCGTTTATCATTGTATGCGTTATGCGTTTCAATGGTTTACACCATTGATTTCGCTCTATTCTATAGATCTACCGTGTTTGCCGCTATGGCCTCCCCTCCCGTTATCGCGCAGATTGATTCATTCATTCTTGAACTGCTCCTTATGAAAAGTCAAACGTTCTTGTCTCTCGGGATTTCGAGGATGACGTTCTGACACTGCTGCTTGAGCTACCAGAGACTCGGTCGTTGCGGATGGACTCCTTGATCATGTCATCAGTATTAGTTGAGACAACAACATCCTCAAAGGTCTTTTTCTTGTTTTTGCGGAGTGATGAATTGCTGCTGCTGTGTTTGCTTTGTTGACGGCTAATAGGTGCTCCCATCCAGTCTTTGTTGGCAGCTGCACTCTTCTTGGAGCCTCTGGTGCGGAATCCCTTCTGTTGTTGCTCTTTGGCGGCCATCTCGGCATCTGGCAGAGTGTAAAAGTGGGATCCTCCTTCAACAGCATTGGCGGAAGAGATTAGGATCATACAGATGATCATGAATAAGCAGATGATGGAATAGTTCATTGTTGTTGTTGTTTCTTATCGGATCTGGCTGTATATCGTGTTTTGTAAGTGCCGAAGTAGTAAATTGTAAGAGGTTGTGGGAATTTGGACCAAGGATGTTTGGACCAACAATCGTGTGATATGAAAACGGGAAGCGCATGGTTCGCTAAATCACGGATTGACTAGGTCGACTAGTCTCTCAAGACCCCAAGTCTTGAAAAGACGCCAGCCCACTCAATAACGGAAAAATCCGATCTTTTCAAGGGACTTCCCTTAAGTAAACTCGAGCGCGATTTGTCAGTTTGGATTTTCAAAGCGATTGCCACCGCACCGTCTCTCGATTTTGGGTCGCAGATCCGAAGTCTGGGTTGCTATTTAGCTAGGAGTGACACAAATGAGTCGAATATTCATGCCATCGTGATTGATGATTGATTGATTCATTCCTTCTTCAAACACAATTTCCAGCTGTCTCAAACTCTCCGCCGAAAATATACCCATACAGGACTCAGAAGTAGGCTAATGGCCAAATTCTTTGTGCGAACGGATTTAGTCGTTGGGAGGCGAATTTCGGGCCGACCCCTGAATTCCAAGCCTGTACTCATAGGTACTAATCGCTAAGGGGTAGACATGGCTGGCCCAAAGCTTGTCCGTGCTTTGCTCTAAGCTAAAATTCCAGTACCTACTACTAGAGCATGATGGGTAGTAATGTAGTACTTTTTTATTTTATAGTTTCACTTTCACTAAATGCACCGGTGACAAAGCGGGCCAGGCGGCGACGTAGTCAGCATAGGTTCAAATGCCATAGGGCAAGCAGAATACTTGAATATGTCTGTGGTCTTCACAGTTTGACCTCCCAAGTGCTTTCCCCAATCACAGAGATCTTGATCAAATGCAATTGCTCGTAGGAACATACGGCCAATGTCACGCACAGATGACAGATTCCATTTTGCGATCGAGTGGTTAAACCCTTGGGCACCTTCAAACATCGAGCTCATTGATGCTGCTGATGATACATTCCAATCGCCGATATCCTGATTGAAGCTCGTTGAAAAATGAAACATGAAGCGGAAATCCTTCACCGAGGATACATCCCATTTTCCAATCTTACCATTGAATGCTGATGCAGACTCAAACACGCCCCACATCGATGTCACTAATGAAGTATTCCAGCTATCCAGATCTTGACTGAACTCGTTTGTCCTTGCAAACATAGTGTTCATATTGGTCACTGATGAAACGTCCCACATGTCAAGACTTATATTGAAGGCTGTCGCACCATCAAACATGCTCTTCATATTCGTAACCAAAGCGACATCCCAGTTGCTGATATCTTCATTGAAGTCTTGTTTCGAGGAGAACAGATTCGACATGTCGGTTACGTTTGGACCGAAGCACCAAGAACCAATCGGACCATACGTAGCTTTGAACTGTTCGTTTCGATCCGGCGATCCCACCCAGCCATCGACAGCATCCTTTAGTTCTTGGTTGGATCCAATGCATCGCGTGCTGTTGGAACCATCATGAGAACTGTTCGGTGGTCCACAAGTGTGACAAAACGGGCCAGGCGGCGACATCGTCAACAAAGGATCCATCGCTATTGGGCATGCAGAATGCTTGAATATGTCTGCGGTCTTCACCGATCGACCTTCCAAGTGCTTTCCCCAATCACAGAGATCTTGATCAAATGCAATTGCTCGTAAGAACATACGGTCAATCTCACGCACAGATGGCAGATTCCATTGCGCGATCGAGTGGTTAAACCCTTGGGCATCTTGGAACATCGAGCTCATCCTAAGTGCCGATGATACATTCCAATCGCCGATATCCTGATTGAAGCTAGTGGCAAACTGAAACATGGAGCGGAAATCCGTTACCGACGACACGTCCCACTGTCCAATGTTGCCATTGAACGCTCCTGCATAGCCAAACATACTCTGCATCGATGTCACTGATGAAACGTCCCACATGTCAAGACTTATATTGAAGGCTGTCGCACCATCAAACATGCTCTTCATATTCGTAACCAAAGCGACGTCCCAGTTGCTGATATCTTCATTGAAGTCTTGTTTCGAGGAGAACAGATTCGACATGTCGGTTACGTTTGGACCGAAGCACCAAGAACCAATCGGACCATATGTAGCTTCAAAGTGTTGCTTCAGATTTGATGATCCCACCCAGCCATCGACAGCATCCTTTAGTTCTTGGTTGGATCCAATGCATCGCGTGCTGTTAGAACCGTCATGAGAACTGTTCGGTGGTCCACAAGTGTGACAAAACGGGCCAGGCGGCGACATCGTCAACAAAGGATCCATCGCTATTGGACATGCAGAATGCTTGAATATGTCTGCGGTCTTCACCGATCGACCTTCCAAGTGCTTTCCCCAATCACAGAGATCTTGATCAAATGCAATTGCTCGTAAGAACATACGGTCAATCTCACGCACAGATGGCAGATTCCATTGCGCGATCGAGTGGTTAAACCCTTGGGCATCTTGGAACATCGAGCTCATCCTAAGTGCCGATGATACATTCCAATCGCCGATATCCTGATTGAAGCTAGTGGCAAACTGAAACATGGAGCGGAAATCCGTTACCGACGACACGTCCCACTGTCCAATGTTGCCATTGAACGCTCTTGCAAAGTCAAACATACTTTGCATCGATGTCACTGAGGAAGTATTCCAGCTATCCAGATCTTGATTGAAGCTCTTGGCGACGCTGAACATGCTCTGCATATTCGTAACGAACGAGACGTCCCAGTTGCTGATATCTTCATTGAAGTCTTGTTTCGAGGAGAACAGATTCGACATGTCGGTTACGTTTGGACCGAAGCACCAAGAACCAATCGGACCATATGTAGCTTCAAAGTGTTGCTTCAGATTTGATGATCCCACCCAGCCATCGACAGCATCCTTTAGTTCTTGGTTGGATCCAATGCATCGCGTGCTGTTAGAACCGTCAGGGGAACTGTTCGGAAGTTGACAAACATGACAGAGTGGACTAGGCGGTGATATCGTCAACAAAGGATCCGCCATGATTGGACACGCAGAACCCTGAAATATGTTGGTGGTTGTCACCCACCGACCTTCCAAGTGCTTTCCCCAGTCACAGAGATCTTGATCAAATTCGTTCGCTTTTGAAAACATACGGTCCATCTCCCGCACTGATGACAGATCCCATCGTTCGAGCGATTGGTTAAATCCTATGGCATCTTGAAACATTGAACTCATTAAAAGGGCCGATGATACATTCCAGTCGCCGATATCCTGATTGAAGTTGTCTGTGTACCGAAACATGTCACGGAACTCCTTGACTGAAGAGACGTCCCATCTTCCAATCTTGCCATTGAACGCTCTTGCAAAGTCAAACATGCCCTGCATGGATGTCACTGATGACGTATTCCAGCTATCCAGATCTTGATTGAATACTTGTGTCCTTGAAAACATGGTGTCCATGTTGGTCACTGACGAGACGTCCCACTTGTCAAGACTTTGATTGAAGCAGTCGGCTCCGTTGAACATGCTTTTCATATTCGTAACGGACGAGACATCCCAGTTGCTAATATCTTCATTGAACTCTTGTTTTTCAGAGAAGAGAAGTGAAATGTTTGTTACATTGGGATCGAAGCACCATGAATTGATTGGCCCATATGTTGCTATGAGCTGTTCCTTTAGATTCGACGATCCGACCCAATCATTGACAATATCCTTGAGCTCTTCGTTGGATTGAATACATTGCATATTTTCTGACGGACTTGTTTGAGGCCGGTCTACTGGCTGTGGGCTGATGGTTTGTGCTGTAGTAGAAATTGAAGGATGTGGCGTTTCGTCGTACAGTAGTTCGACAGCTTTACTTGGTGAAATGGACGGAGCACTAGTGGGCGAGGCTGTCAATGGGTGGATCGCTCCTTCTTTACCACTTAATTCGATGATATATGCCACAAGATAAACGACAACAAGGGAAGATACAGAAATCATCAATCGATGACGATATGCAGTGTTTCGGTGGCTGACGGAAAAATCCTCATCAGAAATAACAGACGATGATTCCCTTGACGGAGTTGATGATTCGTTTTCCCAATCTTCCTGTTCAGTCAGACACGAAAGCTCTTCATTGGTTTCGTCTTTCATGGTGAGCTTCCTGTTCGATATTGTAGTCTGTTGCAAACGAGGACTGTTGCAACCAGTCCCACCATCGCCGCAATATCGAGGATGGGAATAATATTCATAATTACACAGTACCAGGTACCAGGTACTGCGCTGTGTCCTGTGTAGGTAATACCTACCGTACTATAAAATATCCTGATTATGGTTCAACGATGTGGCGGCGGATGCAGAAGAATTTGCATTCGAAGTGGTCGTCGTCGCAGCGGACGAAATCCAATCTGAAATTGATATATTCGGCTGTTCTTTTTAGTAATAGAATGACCGAAGACAGAACTTGGCCCCATATGCCAATTTAAACTGATGATGGATCGGAACCATCCAGAGGAAACCAAAATGATTCGGTTCTTTGAATATTGTTCTAGCTTGTTAAAATGCTACATCTATAAGTTAGATCACGGGCTTTCCTTTCCACATGGCAGATCATGGGGTTTCCTTTTCCATTCGTGCTGCGTCCAGCGTGTCAAGATGGATGGTCTCACCTTCTTGAGCATCTGGTGCATCATTAAGTTGTTCGGAACTATCTGACGATGATGCTGAGGATGTCGAGGAAGTTGAGGATTTTCGCCAAGAGGAGGCTGTTGACGTTCTGGAGGCTCGTTCGTTTCGGAGAGCTTCCTTGATCCGGTTCAGACCCCAGGATTCAAAATTATCAAAAGTCATGCCTGCTTGATGGTGGTGGTGGCCCCTCTTGTGTCTTCGACTTGAGAATTCTGATCCAGCAGCGTCGCTGTGTTGTGCGTATTTGCTATTGTAGTGGCGTTGACTGCCTGGTGAAAACATCCAGTCTTTCTTTGATCGCTTCGAGCTCTTGGCGTAGTGCAGTTCACGTTGAAGATCAATTTCCTGAGAGAGGCCGAGATCGATATGCTCTGCTCTAATTGTTGATGCGAGTATCAAAGAAAGAAGCGCAAGCAAGGAGGTGGAAATAGACTGCATTTTAATTTGGGTTTGGTTTGGGTTTTATTTTTGATTTTTTGATTTTGTGGGAAGGTGTGAGGTGTGATTGATGTATGCGAGGCTCAACAAATTTGATACGATTGATTTGTTCGGATATCAGATTCGCGACCACAAAAGAAAAGCCATATTTCCGAAATGGTTAAGTGACTCATCCGTTGGTGTTTCGAAAGATTCAAGAGGAGCGCTTTTGATTGCGGGCTTTGAAAGGCTCTTTCAGATCCACCTCATCCTTTCTCATACCATGCGCTTGATCGCGTATTTTTTTCAATGGTTAAAAAAGTTGCCTCCACGCACATCGAAAAAGAGTATGAAGAAACAACTTCTTTTCACCAGTCTTTCCATGGCAGTATCTCTTGTCACCGTCGAATCCTTTCTTGTTCCGCTTGGTACTCAATCATCGTCCTCTCGCCTTCTATCGTCGTCTTTGTCTTCTGATGGCTTTGGTCTAAGAAAAATGAGCAAGGAGCTAATGCAACAGAAGAAAGAAGACCAACAAGCAACAAATGATCCAGCAGCCAACGATGTCGCCAGTCGATTCATGAGTTTCGCCACTTCGTCCCCGAATAAGCCGCTCACTACGTCCATCAGTCAAGTTCAAAGTCCGTCGTCGGCTAAACGAAACTCCCAAACCAAAGACCAAACGCAACAACATGGAACTCTAAACAGTAGAATACCGTCTGTCTTCACTACTAACAGAGAATAACAGTAATTCGCGATTTATAGACACGGCATTCGTAATCTGGCTGAACTGCACTCTTATGAACACGGCGGGGTCCAATTCTGTTCTTGGCAATCGAAGCGATGCGGCTGATTCCGAAACTATAGAGTTGGTGTGTGCTATCATGTGCGTTGCAACTCAGAAGTTATTTGGTATCCTCAAAAGGGACTGAAGAGATGATTCCATCCGCATTTTACCTGCGGATGTAGCTTATCATCTTTCGTTCGTTACGAGCCAGAGAATAAATGTAAACCCAAGTCGTACCTATACGAGCTCTAATTATGCATCTTTAGCTCTGCTGCTACTATTGATTTCGTTACATGCTGGTCGCTCGTGAATGCATAGTCTACCTACTTGGGCCCACTACTTGATTGAGTTGCGCGGTTTCGATTCGTTACTCGAGTTTGGGGACAGCATGTTCATCCTAGTTTTCCACAATTGCCCTAAAAGTGTGATCAGTGGACTGCCCATCTTTCTCTTTGCAACATGTTTTTTAGGCACTCAGCATTGGCTCCAAATCTTTTTGTGTGTCTGGTCAATAAAGTCAACTCCCAGGCTTTAGATCACTGTCAGATACACTACCTCCTCCTGCGGATTTGGAATCAAGCTGATTCAAGACGAACACTGCACTGGAAACTATTGGTAGATTGTTGGAATCAGCAAAGTCAAAAAAATAATGTGTCGATTGCCCTTCATGAGCAACTGGTTGATTGCTTCCTTGCTTGGATTGTCTTATTGCTGCCGACCTGTTTTTCCGTGTTTTCTCAACTTGTGAGCTTTGGATGGATTGCAGGTGTAGCAAATCTGGTTCTAAGGCGCTGCTTTGCGTTGCGTTGTTAACAAGAAAATGCTAACTGGTGTATGATCTTCTGCATGTCCAATGTGCTCATCACGTTCTGTCCCGCCTTCAACAGCACCTCCTGTTGTTTCACCGGCCTTTTGTTTCTTTCGACTGAAGAAGACTTGCTTGTTTGGGGTCAATGTCGGCGTCGAATGGGAGGTCATCGTGTCAACAGGAGGAGGAACGAGAGTGTCTGGAATTGATGAAACGCTTCTTGTAGCTGGCTGCCGTTCCGATTGCACAGCAAATCCTTCTGCATACGCTTTAGCTCATTGATCCGAAAAAAACAAGGTTTATTTCTCCCACTCTTCCATATCCTTCCAGTTGTTCCTCCAACGTTCATCCTCCGGCGATACTACTATATTTCCTTCTCGGGTTTCTCAAAGTCAAAGAACTCCCATAGCAGTTTCCCCATTTCCGCAATGATTTATAGTGTGGTCCCAGTGACTCGGGGTCGTCGAAATCATGGACTGTGAGTTTGGAAAAAGGGCCATAGACCGCCCAAACCGCCAGATTTGAATGCCATGATTTGTGAACGTCCTGCAAGTATTCTAAACGTTTTTTTATGAGACAAATACTCTTGTATGGAGTATGGGAGGTTATGTAGAAGAGACTGGCACAATAGGAAGAGGACAGAAGCTCGTATGAAGGAAGATACAGCAGATGGAACAAAGGTACCGGTACCGGTAGTACACAATACGGGTCTTTTGGTTTTTTTCTGTTGGTGTCGTCTAGCTGATGTAGGACGGACGCTTTTTTGGAATGTCACGAGGCTCATGCAATTTGATACGATTGAGAGAAAAGGATAGAGATTGAGAGTTCGGATTGACGCGATTCGCGACCATCAAGAAAAACAAAACTGCCGAAATCGTTAAGTGGTGTTTCGAAAGATATATTATGGTGCTTCTGATTGCGGCCCACTTCCTGTCCAACTCATCGTTTCTCGTCCTATTTCTTTTGATTGCGGGCTTACATACTTTCCACGTCATCGTTTCTCGTGCTATTTCTAAGCGAACCCGAATCCGAAAACGGAATTCTGGCTTTGCTCTACTGTTCACTAAATTCACCAGGATACGATCCTTTCATAAAAAACAAGCTGCCTTTGCCAAACGTCAGTCATAAAATCCAATCACAACGAAAAATATGAAAACTCAAATCATTTTCACCAGTCTTTCCATGGCGGCATCTCTTGCCACCGTCGAATCCTTTTACGTCCCGGCTCGTAAACCCGCCTCCTCGTCCTCCTCTCGCCTTGGTCTAAAGAACTTGAGCAAGAAACTAATGCAAGAAAAGAAGGAGCACCAACACGAAAGCAATGATCCAACAGCCAACGATATCGCTGGTCGATTCATGAGCTTCGCTGCTCAATCCCCCAAGCCACTCACTACGTCCTACTCCTGGAAAAAGGAAGACGACACGACCAAGGAGCAAGAAGAACCATCGACCGATGTGTCTTCCATCAGCTTGCAAGAAACTGCCAGCTCGACAGGCTATGATGAATATGCTATGCCGACGCCAAATACCGAGGAATGGCTCACGGCCTTGGCGGAACTTGAAGATCGACTGGAACAAACCAAATTAAGCCACACACAAGTTTGGGGCGCAGAATCATCGGTTCAAACACCGAGAAGCATACACGATGATTCTGAAGGTTGCTGGCAATAAGAACACAGGTACCGACTTCCATACGTTTTATTTTAAAATTAAAAAATCGCAATTCATCTTTTCATTCAGGTCTTAACAATGTTTTCATTCAGGACTCCGGCACAAGGAAAACCATGTGTTGTGCCATCTGTTTGCTTTGACAAAATACGATTCAGTCGGTCAGTCAGTCCGCCAGTCATCGTGACAGCACTATAGGGCGTCAAACAACCAGAATAGTGTTCAAAACTTGTTGCAAACAATGGTGCACCTCAGCGGCATGATCCACTGCAAGGCCTTCAGTCATGAATCCTTGCCGTTCGTCGCAAATCATCTACAAGCCAAACCTGAAAGGACCCGCCTGAAAACTCGACAATCGCTTCAGCGTATCCCAGCCCTGCAAAGCCTTGTATTGAAGCTTTCCAAGTGCCGATTTGTCCACCGTGGAATCAGGAATCAGCTGAAAACTCCCAAATGGAAACGTATCGTTTTCCGTCTGCGCACTGCCAGCTGCCTTGTGGGGAAATCCTCTTGTGCGTTGTCGAATCACTTGTTGCAAGAGATTCGATGCATCGCCAAGACTATCAATCGGCCGTCCTTCCAATTCAAGCATACACATGCGACCTGGAGCGTAGAACGGTGGACCTTCTCCGTAGCGAGTGTATTGAATTCGAGCCTCCGACGATAGCGTTGGACTTTGTTCTCGTCTAGGTAGTCTTGGAAGCCACCATGGCTTCGGAGGCAGATCATCTTTCTTGGGTGAGGATGTTATCTGATAGGTTTCCCGTGCTCCAAACTTGTTTTGTGTTTCCAGGGTGCTGCTTCCAAATTGAATCCATGTTGAACGCTTCGGAGACACAACAGTTTCGTTGTTGCTAGATTCACTTGTTTTGGATGTCAGGTCGGGCAAGAACAGTCGGCTTTTTGGAGACCTTCGTTTCGTGAAAACTGTAAACTCTTGTGGACTTCCCTTTTTGCCACCACTTTGTATGGAATCGCTCTTTGATCTTGATGGCGATGTTGAGGTGGTTGGCACCTGCCGTGCTTTTATTGAAGGCCTTGTTTGTGCCCAAAGATGCTCGCCACTGGGCCACTCCGAGTGGACGTACAGTTGGTCTCCACGTGACACATAGGTCGTTGCGGTTTCCCAAAGCGCAATGGATTGATCCAAAGGAATCGTTTTTCGTGGCGAGTTTGGTCGGATCCTTATTTGCCGTAGTAGACTAGGCTTGTCGTCGTCAAGGCTAGTGTAGCAAAATACTTTTGACATTCTCAAAGTCGCAGCATCGTCAAAAGTAGCGTTTGGATTCTTGAGCAATGATTCCATCTGAAGTGCAGACGAATTTGTCACAGTATCCCACAACGATACGCATTCCAATCCCTGTATGTTAGCAATCTTTCTCCCATCTAAGGGATCATAAAGTGATCCCGTGTACATCCAGAGTTGTGGAGTATTCTGGTCTGCAGGAGGTGATGCAGATTTTGATGAAGTTAATGTCTTTGTTTGTACCCAATCTGCCACCATTGAGTTCGGCCTATGAACAGCAGAAGCTTCTATATATGTAAAAGCTAACAGCAGGCTGATTACTGCGAAGATCACACGACTTGTTGGCATGCCGATATACTTTCGTTTCTATGTCTTTCCGACGCCGACGAGTTCTTGATGGATGATGCGATGGATGAATAAAAAATTTTACGGGTTGCAGGATTTGAGTCCTTGGAGGGATGGACAGACTGTCTAAAGATCGACCGCATTTTTACTATAAAATTTATTTTCAATTTGTCATCATCATCATTTTCACACTCAATGCAATAAGACGCAAGCCTGAATCCGACTCACACTTCCTTGTTATCAAAAAGTCCTTGATAGTGGCGCCAATAACATGGCTTACTTGTTTGGTACAGGCCGGGCGCATACAATTTGCCTCTTCATATCCATCGCCACCGGAAATCTGAGGCACTTCACAACTGCATTTGTCCGAAAGAGCGTGACGACATCATCACAACGCCCTTCCCTTTTGAGAGGGAGCAATAACTTATGGTCGATCGAAGAATGCTTGGAACAGATCGATGATATTCAGTTTATTGATGCTACCTGGTATCACAAAGGAGACCGAAATGGACGCCAAGAGTAAGTCCTACTATCCATTTGCTGGTCTATATCGCTGCAGTCATGTTGAATGTTCTAAAAGTCTATATCAATCTCGTTGCTCTTCCAGGTTCTTGGACGGACCAAGAATTCCTGGCTCACACTATTTTGACATGAGCGACATCGCGGCTTCGAAGGAAGTCTTTCCAGAATTGAATCCGAAAGGATTGAGAACCATGTTCCCCCCAATGGTGAGATATAGGAAAGTATCGCTTGGCAACATTTTCTCGGTCAGCAAGTGTCTCACCTTTTTTCCTGCCTGCTTTGCTCTTCGAATCTCGTCATCTGTTGCAGTCCTTGTTCGCAGCTACGATGGACTCCATGGGAATTGATCCGAATAAAAAAGTCATCGTGTATGCACGTCGCGGATGCTGGTTCACGCCTCGTGTATGGTACACGTTCAAGACATATGGACAACGGGACAATGTAGGATTGATGCAAGGCAGCATAGAAGATTGGATTGACCAAAATGGGCCTGTTGATACCCAGAAACTAGAAGGATATGATCTCTGGGCACAGGATATAATGGACAAAATCAGCGGCGGACCATTCACCAACAATCCTAGGTATCCAATAACCAAAACAGCGCAAAGGCAGTTGCTTACAATGGAACAAGTATTGCAAGAATTAGATTCGGCAAGAAAAGCTGAGAAACCGAGCCGAGTCGTTGTAGATACAAGAGGGTCTAGCTTCCAAAAGAAGGGACATATCCCTGGAGCCATCCATATTCCGTACAGCTCGTTGGTGAAGCCAGGCAATAGCTTACAGCTCAAAGAGCAGAAAGACTTGCTAGATATCCTAGAAACGAATGATATTCCTAAGGATGAACCGATTTTGCTAACATGCGGAAGCGGGGTTTCAGTGTGTCACATGGCTCTAGTTTTGGAGGAATGTGGCTACCCAACCCCCTTCATATATGATGGGAGCTGGAACGAATGGGGTTCAGATCCAAGTACTCCTAAAGAATTTCCAAACCAACATTCATGATGTTTGCTATCACAGTTGGCTGAAGGGGCGGGAGTAAAACATCTGAAACTTTTGGATGTTACACTCTGACATGACTCACTCCTGCCATATTGGGGATCGGGTATTGGAGCAAAGAGTTGTCGCTGGACGACAGTGTTGGAGTTGAAAACAATTCTACAGCACAAGTTCAATTGAACGTCTATAGAAATATCAGCTTGATACCGGCCATCTATAAATAGTGTGTGAAGGCCGGCTACGTCAAATGCAATGAGACTGAATACAATAAGCTTTTGGTGTTTGCATGATGTTGAGTTTGGAAAGAAGCATGTTCATCTTGCGGCCCAAAACCTGTTAGGAAAGAATAATGTCGCAAGCGTGTTCATCTCGCGGCCCTACACCTCTTAGCATTTCCTCTGATTTCATACTCTACCAGATGCATTATGTACACGTACTTTACCGCCGAGTACCGTCCAAACCTGTTAGGATTGCCCCACCTGATGCCATACCAGATACATCATATTTACGTACTGTACCTAACTACCGGTATTCGGTCTGTTTTTCAACCATGGAAAAGAATATTCGTGAAGGTAATATACACGTACTGTACCTTCAATATTCGGTCTGTTTTTCTACCATGCTTGGAAAAAAATGGTGTGGCGGGGAACCAAAGCAAAAGTTTTCACCGAATGTGGGGATCGAACCCACGACCACACGATTAAGAGTCGTGCGCTCTACCGACTGAGCTAATTCGGCCAATTTGATTGGTCCTCATCCTTCAAATTTAGCTGTTTTAAACACGGATTTCCTAACTCTGACACCTGCTGACAGTTGACCACACTCTTATACCGGTATTGAACATGTGCTCGAGGAACAATGAGGAGTCTTGAAGGCGAGATCTTGTGCAAACACTCTCATTGCAAGGTCATGAGAAGTGAGTACTTATTAGGGGATGGCAAGCGCAAACTATGTTGCAACAACCAAGAATACTATCAGATTGTCAAATTGAGTTGTACCACAGTGAATCTAGCCAGAGTGTCTACGATGACGTATACAAGGGCATTGCAAGACTAGATACAGGACCATTTGTGGCTGGAAAGCCAGCGGGCTGTTGGTTCAACGATACAAACGTTTTCATCGTTTATAGCCTGCATTCCCAGTGAAACCAAATAATCCAACACTGTTTATTTCATCATCACCAATCAATCATAGTGGGAAGAGAAGATGATGATGCGGTTGAAGGAAGCAATTGTACTTGAAGAAATTGGGACCAGTGAAATATACAAATTTTTGGTCTTTACTCGGCTTGACAAAACTGAAACTGCTGTGAAAGGTGACTGAATTGTATCTACAGAATAGGTAAGAAGCAGATTTGGATCTATTGCGCATGAAACTCCGATGAATTGACTGATCGGAACTCCGCTGAATTGAAACTAAAGCTTCCGGAATTTCTTCCCCTTGACCTGGCGGTCTTAAAGCTGAAGTCTCTTTGTTCTTGTTCCTGTTGGAATCTCCCTAGAAGTAAAATCTATTGGTCTTGCAATTGTGAGCTAAAAATCATTACTCTACTTTCTATTTGTGCTTCCCAGTCATACACAGCATGTGGTATCTTGCTATGACTGCATTTAACTCACTTCTCCTAATGTGTTTATCTTGCTTTGGTCTTGTCAATACTTCTTACATAATTGTCAGGCATTGTTCAATCTTACGTAATAGCTCCTTTCTAATGCCTCGTTATGTGTCCCTGATCTTCATTCTTCATTCTCCAAATATCTCAAAATACATCTTCAACATGTTCCTATTCTTTGCTGAAATGTCTCCAATCAATCGTTCGAAGCGTCTCAAGGTCTTTTGGTGAATATCGTGAGCAACTGCTCAATGATGCATTTGCCAACTCGAGTGGTGAGGACCCCTCCATGACTTCCGCTTAATCGATAGCTAGACGTGTGACCTTGCCCCTTGCACCCCATTCCCCATACAAAAGGATTGCTTGCGTAATGTAATACTTGCACCAGTCAGTCACTGCCATCCTGTGAAAGAAACATTTTGGCTGCTCGTTTGCACATGTACGCCTCGTGGTGAGCCAACCCAAGCCGCGCACACGCTTTGATTGACTTGTCATAGCTCTCCTTGGAAGGGTGTTGCTCTGCTTCCAACATTGCTATGATAGGAAACGCATTCATGGACCCATACTTCATATCTTTTGTGAAGGATTTGAGCACTTCCTTTCCTTGTACAGATCAGATTCGCAAGCCATTGTAGAATAGGATATTCATGCATTGCAGTGGGAAATCATCCTTAGACAGGGCACGGCCGAGTAAGCAATAATCATGTCTGCTAACTGTATTGCAGCGTTGGTATAGACCACAAGAGCAGCAGAATCAATTTTAGCCTTTGAAATGATTACAGTCCCGGTAATAGACGCCGGCCAATGAGAAAGTAATAAGATGATAAATGAATAAGATAATTAGTTTGTTAATGTATAGAATAGGTCAGAGATACATACCTGGTTCTTTTAAAAGTGGGCCGTCTACCTGAACATGGTATGGAAGTGGAGGAAGGGAAATGCTCTTTGAAATGAAAGGTTTGGGTATCAGTATCTTTGGATAATACAGGGTAATATGTGTTCTAGCTCTTGGTTTCTGTCCCAAGAGCATGCTCCGATACCACCGCCAGGGCAGCTCTTGCATCAACAATGTCAACTGAGAGTTGGCAAAACATCTGTTCTACACAGGATTCTGCCCAAGTTGCCTGCAGTGAGGATACAAATTTTTTTAATTCTTGAGCAAAAGCCTTTCCAGGTATCTGCTATTGCAGTTGTATGTAGACTCAGCAGAACTATTGACTTTGTGAAATGGCTTTGGGCCCCGGTCTTCCCCTTTCAGCGAGGAGGCATTGT
>CAKOGP040002059.1:0-10397 GCA_933822405.4 Cylindrotheca closterium
ACTCTAATTAATTGTAATTGGTAAAATTACATAGCAATTAATTGACGTCCGGATGGCTGAGCAATTATGTAATTGCAATATGCAATTGCAATTAATTGCACTGCCAATTCTATTTTACCGACCCCTGCTTGCCAGTCGGCTGACGCCTTTGAGCGAGCTCGCGTTCCTCCTCCTCCTCCCTTCCTCCAGTAGTTGTTGACGGACTCTCATAGTTCCCAGCAGCACTTGAACATTGAACATTGTCCATCTCCTCGTTTACATCTTTCAAACCATGGGTACAATATGGTCGATCGGTTTTTGTACGGCGCTCATCTTATGCGCACCAGCTTCTGCCAAGAAGAATGCCCAAGCACCGAACGATTTTTTGCCACATCGCAACCAGTACGATCAATCAAGCCAGCATCGAGCTGATGTGGCTTCAAGTCAATTTCCACCTCCTCCACCTTCCTCGATGCTTCCTAGATTTCCCTCCAACCAAGAGGATTTGAGTGCAAAATTTTCTGCAGACGGTGTATTCGACGGAAATACAGCCTTAGATGATGAAACATGGGGGTTGAAAAGCAGTCGAATCCGGTCTGAAGCGTCAAGATCAAGTGCTCAAGTGTCGCCGAAAACGAGACAAGACTCTTTCGGTACTTCAGATTTGGCAATTCACTATGATTTCCCTGCCGTTGTTGAGACGCAGAATAGCGAGGATAAAGACCTCAGTCAGCAGTTCTCTTCCGCGAGACGTGACAAGATTACAGGCTACATGTCTTCGACAAATGGAAGGATTCAAGTTGTCAGTAGCGCCTCTTTTATTGGCGGTGGAGCTGGGCTTTTTGTTGCAAAGGTAAGTAAAATTTCAAAAAGAACTTGGAATGTCGTAGTGGAAGACCAACGCAACCTCGTTCCCTATTGCATAGTCCATAATTCCGTTCGCAGCAAATCTTATGGGTGTTCTTGGAGCTGCTATTTTCTTTGTTGGGTCATTCTTTCGGACACCATTTGGAGAGCTAGTTCGAGCTTTGGGCTTGAGTTTGATTTTGGTGCTCCAGCGGACGTCGAATGTGCGAAAAAAGTACCCAACATGGAGGTATGTAAAAGCAGCGACAGGTTTGACACAGCGAAATTTGCGGCCTTTCCCACCCTCTCGTAACCTTTGGGCATATGAACCCAGAAGGCCTGGTGATGTGAATTTTTCAATGCTTTATTCACTTTTGGCAATGTCATTTATTGGCAGTTTCTGTGGAGGGAGCATCCCAATCATTCCAACCTGGATAGGCTCATTAGCTGGTACAGGAATGTGTGCTTTTCTTTGCACCCTTTCATCGGCAAAGGGTGACCTATGCCGTACGATGGGAATGCGTATTGTAGCTCTTCTCCAAGAGCTGTGGCATATTCAGACTGAACTCAGAATTATTCCAAAGGCAGCAGTTGTTACGAGCCAGGTTATTGACAAGATGATGCTGTTTGACCGACAGCATAGGATCAAAGACAGATTTCTTTCACTTGCTACCCGAGCTTACGAGAAAATCACGTCAGAAATTCAAGATGACGGAGGCAGTCCCAGATCGTCTCCACCGACTAGCCGTCGTGAAGACGATTTAGGGAACTAGACTATTCTGGTGTCTGTAGGCACAATGCCAGCGAGTTGAAGTGAGGCATGGGTTTCGTCGTGGTATTGGAACTGGAGCAGCCGATGCTTGAGTTCCGCTCTGCTTATCATCATATAATTCTGAATTCACAATGAGGACTGCTCAGCCCTGCTCATCAATGAATGAAACGAACGCAGATGAATGAAAGGGAAGGAATGGTACCCTGAAAAAAATGAACCTAGTTTTATGAAGATCCTGCCATACTCTCCATCGCTGTCAACATCAACGAAAACTCCCAGCTTGCATCCTCGTCACCACCTCCGCTTCCGATCCAAGTTTTTGACATATCAAAAATATTGTCCTCCCTCAGATCCTTAAATGGAGTTTCATCGAGCAAACTATCAGAATCATTTATATCTGCATTGATTTGAGCAATCAAAGCAGGGAAACTATCGAATTTTCGTTCTGACCTGAGGAATCCTACAAGCTTGAGCGTCAAGGCAGAACCGTAGAAATCGTCAAGCTCTTCACCGTTCTTCAAAATCAAATGGGCTTCGATGATTTTTTCCTTGTTTTCGGTACCTTCAAAGGTAGGAGAATACCCAACATTAACAACTGCTTTGAACGTCTTCCCGGGATGACCCCCGATTGCCGCCCAACCAAAGTACACTCCAGTGCCAACATCTCCAAGTGCCTGCTGGAAAAGGCTAGAAGGAAGGTTTGCGGTTGGGACTCCTAGTTTTTTTCCACCACGCCCGTATCCGTTACTGACTGCTCCCTTGTATCGATGAATGTATTCCAGATCAACCCCACGGCGTTTCTCTAGTGCAACAAAGTAATACGAGTCATTTACCAGTTTTGACAGCTTTAGTGGCAGCTGATGAATCACCATCGCAACTTCTATCGAGTTTTGGGGCAATGACCTCGAATCATTCGAATCTACGCCCTCCGCTTTGTAGATTAATATCTTTTCGATGCCATGGTCCAGTGTCTCCACCAAAATATCACGCAGCTCGAAGCTCTGATCTACAATCCAGGAATTGAGTAAAGCGCAATCAAATTTCGAAGATTTGTCCAAGCTTTGAATATGGTGCAAAATGCTAGATTGCACTACGTCGATTTCGTGGTTGGAATCGCTGTGACTCTGAAGCAGCTGCGAAGATCTCTTTGAAGCCCCTTTCGCCAACTTGTGAGAATCTAAAACTCCTGTGATTTGTAAGTCCAATGATGATTTTTCAGCTTCTTCAATAAGCTTCTCCCACAACATGCGGGTTCCACAGCCCAGGTCGAGGATACTAACGTTTGAAAACTTTTCTTTGTGTGGAAGGTTGCGGAAAATTTCAGAGGCAAGTGATTCCATTGATTCACTATCAACATCTGACTCGTCTCGAAGGTCATCATAATCTTGCGAGCTGTTTTTGATTGCCAACAGATTTCCAGGCTTTGTGTTGATGTAGGCGGGACTAGAGGGATTGAATCCTTTGCAGCAAAGAATTGAAGCGCAAAGGATTTGAATGAACAGCCCAGAGACTGGAAACTGGAAACGCTGCATACTTGGTAAAGATTGATTGCAGATTCTGCTGGAACAGTTGAGGGATACCTGCGATTTCATTTTCAAAGCTAACGAATTTAATAAAAGCCGTGAACATTGATAGTGCGCGCAAATGAAGGCTACCGTGCTATTGCGCACGCATGCAATGGTTCGTGTCTTTAAGGTGCGATATTATCGAACCCCTTTTCGCGTGCAGCGTGCAGCGTGCATTGCATTTTGATTTTTTTGCTGCAGAATGCATGCTTGTTTCCGTTTCGATAATACGAAATTCAAAAATTGGCCTGCATGCATTGTAGTAGTCGCATAGGTCAAACGGCTCATTACTCGTATACTATACTAATTTATAAATTCAACGTGTTGTGAAACGGTATTTTCATACTTTTCATTGATACCATCGTTTTTTCGGGCATAGTCACCGCCACGGTCTGAATATCCAAGCAATTTGCGGCGAAACTTCGATTCATTTACTTCACTGTGGCTGCTCCAGGATCGACTGGCGATGCCAGAGCATTCAAACGTTGTGAAGAGCTTTTGCAGTGGATCACAGATTTGCCGAAGGAATGTTTATTGGGGGCGACAATGCTTATCCGCTTTCCGATTATCTAGTTGTCCCCTTCAGCGGTGTATACAGATTTGACGAAGACAAAAGAATCCTCAACTTCTTTCTGTCACAGCTTCGTATTCGAATCGAAATGGCCTTTGGTCGCTTGACAACAAAATGTCGTATCTTTCGCAGCAATCTAAACTTCTCCCTGGAAAAGAATATCCGTATTTGCAATGTCGCTTCACGCCTTCACAATTTTGTGATTGACCAGCAAGAAACTGAAGATCTAGGAAGTCTAGAAGGGACAGAGACCACGGATCAACTTAGAACCATGGGTGGAATTGAACAATTTTCAGATCCTCGGTCTCCCGAGAATCTTGGTTTTCCACCCAACCACGAACATCCAGAACAACTTGCAGAAAGGCCTCCTCAGAATAATCAACAGGATGAAGGAACGGACGACTTAATGGATGGAGCGATGGATGACTTAATGGAGGATGAAACATCAGTCATCTACATCAATTTAAGCAGGCGCGATTCTATTTTGGACTATATCCAGGATTTGGAACTAGAACGTCCAGATAAGAATCGATCAAGAAACGACAATTAAAATAGTAAAATGTTTAGCAATTCAAATGATACTACTATCTACTACTCAGCAATGGTTATTGAAATCGACTACTACTAGTCGGAGTCCGAGTCGAAGTTCACACATTTTTCATACGTACTTTCAAAGTAGGATGCAGAATGATGTTAGATTCAATTGGCTTTATAGTCCAATTGCAAGAAGATTCCAACTTACCATTGTTTCTAGCGTTCTGTTTGCTTTTGCAGTTTGATATTCTTGTACTTTGGTAGCAATGAATTCACAATAATCTCCTTTCTTCATGTCTGCTTTCTTCATTTCTGTAGGCGATCCGAGATTCAGTCTTGATACCCCCACCAATTTCCGCAAGAGGTCAACAGGAATGTCTTTGATCACAACACCAGCAACAGACCGAAGTCTGGTCAGCCTGTCCCGTGCCTTGGTGAACCGGTTTATCGCAACCTGATCTATGACAATGTCGTCGAAAGTAGCCGCTTCGGGTTTTGCTTGCAAAGACATTGTTGCTGTCGTTGCCTCAATTCCTGTAGTAGCTGTAGCTGCTGTTGTAGTTGTAGTTGATGTTGGTGTTGCTACTTGTCGAACTCCCACGTCGTGTGTTGCCAGAACGTCGCTTCCGCCGCATTCCTTGGAACAGTACCAGTGACCGTCTTCCTTGCTAATTGACATCAACATATTTTCCTGTACACACAAGTTGTGGACTCCGCATTTACATTGAATGCAAGCATGATTCGGATTGAGAGAGTCATATTTGCAGTTTCGGATGCTGCAAAAGCCATTTGAATGTGATACTGCAACTTTGGCCCAAACTCTTCTACCGACTAATTTGGCAGCAGTATTTTCCTTGGCCACCGGGTGGTAATGTTTTCGCGCTGTAATTCTGTTTGTTCAAACCAATGTCGTAATGAAGGTTATCATCGTCCTCGCTATCAGAGTCTAATGGAAGAATTGACAAGGCATTCGTCATGATACACTAGTGAAAAGAGCAGAAGATCAAGTGCAATGGAGTCTTTTCTTATTATTTTGATGTGAATTGTGAGTCGAGGTCTTCGAAACGCTATTGAGAATTGGCCAATCAAAATCATTCAATTTCAAAATGCAGGATGGATGCAGATTCCTGCAGCTCGCGGCAAAATGCATGCAGCCTGTAGGGGTACCCGGAAGTGGATTCTGCATGCTGCAAATCCGCGTGCAGGCTGCACGTTTTTTTTTCCGATAAGTTCGCTTCTAAGTGAACGGGATCGGCCTTCGCGGAAGCCTGTCGATGAAACGACGATAACAACACTCTTTTTAGTAAGAATACGATTTGATCTACATTACTATCTTTAACTTCTACTACTTCGTAAGTCAACACTCTCGTAATAACGTAACGATTACATTTATATGGTTTATCTCCAGCAATAACTGCCAAAAGTTATCCGACGAACGAAACGAAAATGAATATGTTTGAAATGTATTGAAATGTATTGAAATGTATTGAAATGTATTGAAATGTATTGAAATGTATTGAAATGTATTGAAATGTATTGAAATGTATTGAAATGTATTGAAATGTATTGAAATGTATTGAAATGTATTGAAATACAATGCCATCAAACGTTATGAACGTAATAATGAAAATCGTAAATGCGAAATGACATCGAATGTTATGAACATTATGATGAACGGTGCTGAGCAACACCAACGAAAAGTGTCACGAATGATGGTGCTGAGCAACACCAACGAAAACTGCCACAAATGGTGCTGAGCAACACCAACGAAAACTGCCACGAATGGTGTTGAGCAACACCAACGAAAACTGCCACGAATGGTGCTGAACAACACCAACGAAAACTGTTACAAATGGTGCTGAACAACACCAATGAAAACTGTTATGAATAAAAGAAATGTGAACTAACAATTTGATGTATGACATTGATACAGGCAACATGGCCGCCGTTCCTCCTTTCTTCACTGTACATGACGACATGGTTATCTGTGGCATTGACAATTTCACCCTTTTCCAAGGACGCACACAAGCCGAGAGAATTGCTTACGAAATATTCTCGGACGATTTCACCACAACGATGGACAGCACCATTGACGAACTAAACGAAGAGTTCAAGACCCTCGCAGGATTGACGATTGCGCAAGGACAGATACGCTTGATGCCAGCTATCAAAAAGAACATCCGCGCATTCATCCAATGGTGCAGAGACGAGATTCGCATGGGACGAGACCCTACCACAACACCATTCCCCGTCGTTGATGCAGCCAAACTGCTCAGACGCATGAAAACACACGAACAATACGTGTATGGCTCCAAGTTGATGTCGCAACAAGCCCTACCGCAAGATTTCACCAACGATGTCCAATGGGAAGATTGGTGCCCAACATTCGAAAATTACCTTCGCACCATACCAGGAAGAGAAGGTGTGCCACTGAGCTACATTGTGAGAATGAACGATGCAGGAATGCTCACCCTGCACAAAGATTTCTTGGAAATCTACATCAACATGGCACCACACATTGGCAAAGCATACGTCATGGATAACGCCAAAGTACTAGTCCTTCTCAGCAAGTTTATCGTGGGGAATACCGAAGCTGAAGCGACCCTCCAAGACATTGCAGGCAATGGAAGAGAAGCATTCAACGCACTACATACCCACTATGAAAGCGAAGGGATACTAGCCCGCGACATTGTCGAAGCTGAACAAACCATCAAAGAACTGTGTAACGTCGGTGAAAAACCAAAAATGAACTGGTCCATGTTTGAACGAATGCTAAAGAAAGCGTATGCAGCATGCGACAAACATGAGGGGAGAGAAGTCCATTCAGACGCAATGAAACTGCGTAGCCTACAAAGCAAGGAGGTTACAGCACCATTTCTACAACTGAACAAGACGGCAATTGATACGGAAATTGGCAAAAGACCGATGTTGATGACTTTCACGACGGCATTACGAATCTACCGAACTGCAGTGAGAGAAAAGTTCCCCCAAGGAACCAGCAATGCAACCGATAGGGGACGATACTTGAGCGAAACTACAGCTGACAACGATCGCGACAGAAGCAGGAGCCGAAACGATGGGGGAGGCAACAAACGTCGCGACGAAGAAGAAATTACTCTGAGTAATGGAGAGAAGATCTGGTACCATCCTAGCTACCGTTTCTCTCCAACACACCTACGAGCGTTTACCAACAAACAACGTGAACGCATGGCGAAGGAAAGAGCCGCATACAGAGAAAGTCAAGGATTGCCAGCAAGAAGAACAACAAGACAGGCCACACAAACACAACAAGTGGAAACGCAGCTGGCGGAATTGCGAGCCGAAGTAGCATCGATTAGATCCAACAACGTACCTGCTACAATTCCAGCCGAAGCAGCCACGCAGATATCACAAGTGACTATGGGAACGGCTGGAACTACAGCAATGGGCGGACGCAACCAACAGGCAAACAACTAACAGGCAAGCGGTAGGACCTGAAACGCGATAAGTGAAATCAGACGAATCGTAAGGGTGATCTCATCCAACACAGCCGCATCCCAGCGACCAGTGCAACAACCAACACCAGGAACGACGGCGAGCAATGAAATGGATGCTAACGCCGACACTTGTTGCCTTGGCAAGAACTTTGTTATCATGAGCTACACACCAAGATCGGCGGATGTGTACGCGTACGACCCAGCTCTACCACCAACCAATGTACCAATTGTATCTGGAGCGACCGCTTATGACTGCCCACAGAGCGGCAACACGTTCATATTGATATTCAACGAAGCACTTTACTATGGGAACCGGTTAGATCATTCATTGATCAACCCAAATCAAGTCCGCAAGTTCGGAATTCCCCTATGGGATAATCCGTTTGATGAGATGAGGAATATTGGCATCGAGACCAAGCCGATATTTGTTGCACTCAAGGCAAAGGGGACAAAGTTACTATTTGATTTAAGGGCCCCAACTGATCAAGAACTCGCAAATCGCCCCCACATTGATATGACGAGCAAAGTGCCTTGGAACCCAGGTACCGTACAACTTGGGAAAGTCTCAATCGTCCACAAAGACCCAATAGATGACCCAAGATCCAACGAAGCTGAATTGAGACAATTGGATCCAATCATGCAAGAAATGAACGAATGGCGCACGGTACAGCAGACAATAGTCGATGGGGAGAGATTCTTCCAACAAGTTGGACGAATGGACGATGATGCACGATTCGCAGACGTACCTGTGAGGCCGTCCTTTGTATCCACGGAACGACACACCAAAGCAACGGCAGAGAAGCTATCTGAACGACTGGGAATTGGTTTGCACAGAGCACGAGCCACCTTGAGATCGACACTACAAAGGGGAACGCGATCCGCCATACTACCACTGGCAAGGAGGTACCAAGCGGACTGCATGTTCCTAAGACCAAGACTGAAAGGCAAGTTCTCAACCGACACGGCCTATTTCAACCACAAGTCAATACAAGGCAACATTGCAAACCAGATCTATTTCCACAAGAGCGGTTTCTACAGTTGCCATCATCTCTCAAAAGTGGACGACAAGCAAGTTGGGCCGACCCTCAAGAAATTCATAGCTGACTACGGTATACCAGAGCACCTCACGATGGACGGAGCAGCGGTACAAGTGGGACGCAACACGAGCTTTATAGAAACAATCAACAGAGCCGCGATTAACTACCACATCTCCAGACCATACCAACCGGAAGAAAACCCAGCCAAAGGGGGAATCAGAGAGCTCAAACAACGATTCTACAGATTGATAGTCAAGCATGCGATACCAGAACGGCTATGGAACTTTGTGCTTGATCGTGTGGTTGATACCATGAACATCACCGCCAACTACTCAAGATATTCTGACGGACGAGTACCGCTTGAAGTGATCACTGGCATCACGCCGGACATTACAGAATACATGGACTTTACGATCTATGGATAGGTATACTACCGCACAGACGGCGCCCTGGGGACAAACGAAATAGGACGATGGTTGGGAGTGTCACACAGGACGGGTCCAATGATGACGTATTGGATATTACCGAAGAGTGGCCGCCCAATCTCGACTGACACTGTCCAGAAAATCACAGAAACAGAGAAACAGACCGACGTGGTCAAAGAACAAATGGCGCAATGGACAACTGATGTATCCAAAATCCTTGATGCAAGGACAGGAGACATCAGTTGGGGGGAAGATGAGATACCGCCACAATTGATGTTTGACCTCGGATTGGAAGACGAAGAATTCAAATGCAACTTCAACAAGTTGATCAAGGCCGAAGATGTTGACGATGGCACGCTCCAGGGGACCACAGAGACTGACGACATCGACGCACAGAACTATGTCAACATGGAGATTGGCCTAAGACGGGGACAAGAAGGGGAGTTGCAACGTGCAGTTGTACGCAGGAGACTCGTTGATGCAGAAGGAAACCCAATGGGCGTAGCAAACAACAACCAGTTACTCGACACGAGGCAATACGAAG
This sequence comes from Cylindrotheca closterium, assembly GCA_933822405.4. Taxonomy (NCBI): domain Eukaryota; phylum Bacillariophyta; class Bacillariophyceae; order Bacillariales; family Bacillariaceae; genus Cylindrotheca; species Cylindrotheca closterium. The sequence continues at coordinate 9,750 of CAKOGP040002059.1, forward strand.
TCGAATACGAAGATGGAAGCACCAAAGTGCTCGCTGCGAACTTGCTAGCAGAGAACTTATTAGCACAAGTGGACGAACATGGACACAGACACTTACTAATGGAGGAGATCACGGAACATTGTTCTGATGAGAAGGCAGTAAAGATGAAAGATGCTTTCTATCCCCTCGCAAGTGGAATGCAACGAAGACGACACACGACAGCAGGATGGGACTTATACGTTACTTACAAAGATTGTTCCTCAAATTGGATACCTTTGAAAGATATGAAGGAGTCTTTCCCGATTGAAGTGGCCGATTACGCGATAAGCAAGGGCATCCAAGACGAACCCGCTTTTGCATGGTGGATCCCACACGTTGTTTGAAAGCGAAAGCGATTCCTTGGCAAAGTAAAATCAAAGTACTGGGAACATACGCACAAGTACGGAATACGTATCCCAAAATCGATCAAAGAAGCTATCGAAATCGACAAAGCAAATGGGGACACGCTATGGCAAGACTCAATTCAAATGGAGATGAAAAATAATCGAGTCGCTTTTGAAGAATTCGATGGAGACGTAGAGAAGCTGATGGGATACAAAAAGATCACGGGACACCTAGTATTTGACGTGAAACTAGGGGAAAACTTCCGAAGGAAAGCAAGGTACTGCG
>CAKOGP040002060.1:0-10391 GCA_933822405.4 Cylindrotheca closterium
TACAGAATCGGTGATGGACCACACACATCATCACAACTTTCTAGATTTCCTTTTACGAACGTCTATCAACTTTCCTTTACTTTTATCATCCTCCTAGTAAGTCTATCGCTACATGACATATTTTACATTGTGCGATATACGGAAAACGACAAATGATGCCTTGTTGGTGGAGGCAGGCCCACTATCCACTATTGAAACGACAAATAATGCAGGACAAATTGGATACCGACTGAGGAGATATTGAAACATATACCCAAAAGGATTTGTTGAAATACAGCCAATTTACCAAAAAGATGTCTTGCACAAGCGAAGAAGGAGCTGCGCCGTCGGGAAAAAGCAGGATTCAAGGAAGGAAACATCAACCACCTCATGAAAGTCAAACTGAAAGTAAGCAAAAAGAAACGATACATTGAGTACCTCAGAACGGCATCCAGTGCACTTGGTGCAGATCCATGGAACCAAACCGAAGTCAAGGAGCTGCAAGCTTTTGTCAAGCAACAAGGCAGCCGAAAGAAAGATCATGGCCAAGAAACGGGGAGCAGAAATCGACGGCGAATGGACCATTGGTCCTCAAACCTACACTCTCAATGGAAATTTGGAAAATAGCCTTGGCGGATGAACGGTTGATCAATAGAATAAAATGTAATGCGGACTTCCTTCTATTATATTGCCGTTTGTTGACGACTTGACTTTGATGTCAACGTTTTTGTGTTTGACAGGTAAAATTATGTTTGCAACTACTGGTGAAACCGGACAACGGAAAGGCCCAATTGTATTTAATATATTTATTCGTAGGCGTTATAAAGGGGTATATTCCGCGCCGGGACGTCTCTTGGTAGGAAGTGAGAGCCATAGACTGTTTGGTGTCCGCCACGTGCCTCAAGTTCATTGAAGAAACGAGGATTGGGGGCTATGAGATGATTGGCCATCTCAAGTTCCTTACGGTACTCCACCGCCATTCCATCCACCTCAAGGTTCCGTTTCTCCCACCAAGAAAGTTTGTCAAAGAGATTGGACTTGTCGAGATGTCCATACACGTGCTGGGACGACCAATCCACCGAGGACCGAAGGATAGCTTCCCAAATGGATGACACCAAGTCAAACTGGGCATCAGTTGGAGACAGTGGGCGATCTTCAAAAGCTATCTCAATGGCAGAGAGACCATTGCAAGCAATCCGCACCTTGGGGCATGTCGAAAGGTTTGGGAACCATTGCTTAAGGAGCCAATCAACCGCCATTCTACCGGCCAACAGACCAACGAGTTCGCTGCAGTATGGGCTCTGATCCTGGGGCAAACCGGGGGTCTGACACCGGATGATGATTCGATGGCACCCTCCATGCTTCACCAAGAGTTGAACCGCCGCGGTCCCTAACTCGTTCTTGAAGGATCCATCGCTGATCACGCGCAGGCGACCTTCCAACAGAGCATCAGCTAAGGTGGCTTCCGCACCTTGAATCTGGAACCCACCCGTAATAGTCCTGCAAAGCTCGGCAGCCGTCTGCCATGCTTGAAGGATGGATGGGCTGTTGGGAGGGGGCGGTTCAGAGGCACGGCCAGTACCTCTGAGAAGAACACTGTCAGATCCCGTGATGGGGCGAACCGTAGCGCGAAGAACATCAGAGGGAAGCGGTGCGGTCCACCATGCGCAGGAAGGATGTGAAGGCGCTGGTGCTTGGCGACGTGACGTGGTGGAGGAGCCCTCAGGAGAAAAATGTTTCCAGGTTGCCCCATGGCGGTGGAAAAAACCTGTAGTGGGTGACAGCAACCAATTCCAGTCCTCCAGAGGATCAGTCCAGGGCCCTAAAGGCTGTTGTAGTGGGTGATGTGGCCCGTTGGAGGCAAGCAGGGCTCTAGACAAGGTGGTCTGCCACAGGTCCCAGTGTTGGCGGGTTGGGCAAACGGTCCTTGGCCATTGGTATGGCAAGTGGCAGCACTCATCCCTGGGCCCATTCCACGCGGAACGACGAATAAACCTGCCATCAGCAGTCACAATGTCAGACACTGTGCATACCTGGAGGAACATTCGACACCAATTGAGCCATAAAAGTTCCTCTTGTTCAACCTCCAAGTTGATGAAGAGATCCATCAGAAGAGAGTCGTCCGTACAGCGATGGGAGAGAGCAGGAGAGTCACAGGCGACATAGATGTCCAGACCCTCGAGTTCATGCCATACTCGTTTCATCCACGTGTCTGAAGCTAAGATTGCCGTGTTGGTGTAGACTTGTTGCAAGAGTCCAAAGGATGTCCCCGTTTCAAGTTGATGGGCTTGGAAGTTGGCCTCCATATAGTCACCAGTTTTGGTCCTGTTGGCCATCTGTCAGAGCAACATCTCAAGAGGCTTAAACACTTGACAACCAACGGATGTGGAAGTCCAAGACCCTGATAGGGCAGCGGAGCGAATACGACATCCCAAGGGAAATTACGACAGACACCCGCCTTTGGAAGGCACACTTGAAATACCGGAGACATAATGTCTGTCCATTGCTGGGCGTCCAGGGTGGTTAGCGCCATAGGATACTCCAATTTCTTCATGATGGTCGACCTGATGAGGGGGAGGACGTCATGTTTGTGAAGAAGGTTGGGTCGAAGCTGTTCTTCCCAATCCTTGGCTTTAGCAATCATCTGAACCTCGTGAGCCTTAAGGTTTTCCAAAGGAGCAAGCATAACTCCCAAAGTGCGTTCCAAGTCATCTGGTTCAAGACGACGCAGAGATTCAGTAGCACCTGATAGACCTTGAATTGGGAGTTCAAAGTCGGGGGCAACTGCTTTTTTCCCACAAAATTTCCATTTGCCTGTGCGGGAGTCCCAATCAAAATCGATGAGCCACCAAAAGGACTTCTTGGGGTTGATTGCACCTCCAGTAGCTCGGATTCCGATGCACATATAGATTCACCCAAGTGATGGACTGTATTGCCAGCCTCAATGACGTCGGTGTCGTCAACAAAGCAAAAGCATTGGGCTGTGACCAACTGTGACTCCAGTGCTGAGAGGCACTCAAAGCCGTAACCCATTGCTTCCATCATGGTTATGAGAACGGAGCTCACAGAGATCCATATGGGAGGTCCTGCTCCATTGCTCTGGCCACATCCTTGAAAGGGGATAGCAGAAGGCGGCTGGAAGCTACGATCGGAATCGCCAAAGCCTGTCCGCACCTGATTTGTTGCTGACGAGAGCATGTTGAACATGGAGGATAAGACTCTCCATGTCAGCCCAAACCGGAGCATCGCAATGATTGCCACCCAATGAATCACACGATCAAAGCAGGATTTGGCATCATTCGAGATCCACCCTGCCGCGCGTCATTGGAGAATCAACAGGTCCCAGACCAGACGTTTGGACAGGGCCAGATCGATAGCCTGATGGCGTTTCCGAGAACCACACTGACCGTCCGGAATCAAGGAGTGTTCCTCGGCATATCGCATGGCCGCGGGAACCGCTTTTTTGTTGTTCGCCTGTGCCTCCGAATTCATTAACTGAATAGTGCGCATTTTCGACAGCCGGAAGTCGCCTGCCTTTTTCTCAATTGCAAAATTCATCAAGTTCTGCCAATTCGAGGGGACGAATCCCGTTGCCAAAGGAATATTGCAAAAAAGGGCATTGCAATAGGCAATAACTGGTGAGTGGGCCGCTGCCTTGAAGTGTCCGTTGTGCAACCCATGAGGTTCAGAACCCTTGTCCTCTGGGTTCCGAGACCAGAAGTACATGTGATCAGAAGTCGTAACCTCAAGGTGTACGGGTAAGTGATCCTTGTGAAATTGGCAATGGGAAAGAAAGGCCGTAGTGGCCGGGTCGAGAAGGTCGGGCAGAGAGTAGCGGCCTTCCAATAGGGCAATGGAAGATTCAGCCTCAGCGCCGGTGAATGCTGTATACAAGGGTTCCGCCATAGGTGGAGTCGTATATGGAGCACGCGTCTGGTCGTACCGTGCCACATTTTCTTGCATATACCCTTCTTCAACCAGAGCACGATCAGTGATAGTACGCAGCCGCGTAGTGCCATCTGGTAACTTTTCTTCAATCTGAATAGCCCGTAAACCCCCGGTAGATCCCTTTTGTTGGGCGCGACGACGGCGTCTCGCCTCCTCTCGTTGCTTCATTCGTCGTAACCAAAGGAATCTATCGTGGGCCTTCTGAGATTTCCATTTCTTCTTCTTTGCATCCTTTGTCTGAGCCGTAAGAAAGTCCCGTCTCAATTGGGTTGCCTGATGTTTGGCTTGCTTATAAGCCCGGCGTTCAGCTGACAAGGCTTCGTCCAATTCATCTGTTGTCTTCTTCCACGCGTCGCGCAGCCTTGTCTCCTTCATCAGGCGCCGGACCTTTCGTGAGCTCACACGGCATCGCTTGCGGCCTTTAAGGAGTAGCTTCCAGAGACTCAATCGATCCCAGAAGCCCTGCAATTTTGGAGACCAAGGAACCTTGCCAGATGAGGTAGTGCGACAATTGCCTTCAGCAAGCCGCCGTACCATATACATCTGCCGGTGAAGGCAGTTATATTTGCGTGCCAGCGGGAGTGACATCTGTCGCCTGTCGCTCATTGGATTCAATGCGCTGATTTAGCTTGGTAAGACGGGAAGGGATGTCATACTCCTCGTAACCCAGGTGGACCAGTTGAAGACAGCGTCTGACCGACCGCTTATCCAAAAGGGTTAGTTTGCGAGGTTGGAAGGTAGACTCTTGGGGTTTGAAATTGCCCAAAGCTGTGTTCAGTCGATATCGATCCATAGAGCCCGGTGGTCTGCCTCAACAAATTCGCCAAATGCGTAGTAGCCACCAGCAAGAACCGGAACACCCGAAGTGGTAAAGATCCCATCAATGGGAACGTTGCTTTGATTGCGTTGGTGAGTCGCCGTTGGGGGATGCCTTTTCAAAATCGCTTCCTCCATTCCGCAGTCCCGGAACCGCTGTCGTATGCAGTCCGGGGAGTTAACCGAAAGGTCTTTGTTAGCATCGATCCCCAGCAAAACTTTGCAACCCTCGTCCCTCCACTTTTGAATTTGTTTGCACAAGTCATCGACAAATGCTTTGCGCGGATTAACCTTACGTTTTATAGAGTTAAAGTAGAGACGTTGTTGGGCCCACACGGTCGATTCCCCAGTACCTTCTCTGTTTGGCCTATATACCGAGACAACCACTAGATCATGTGAAATCGGCCGTCGGACCGCCTCATTTACGTCGATCACCAAGCCGGAGTGATCATCGCCCCCCCGCGCCTTCAGCTTCTTCCCTTGAAGACGAACATAAGCCCAACGTCCCAGCCCCGTCAAATCGCTCCCTGCTTCTTTAGCTCGGTGCGAGACCTGACTAAGCACTGTCGCGATGCATCCTCCCCATTGAAAGGCTGTAGTTGCCGAAGATCGTGACTGCTGTTTATTATAAGCGACAGCCGAATAAAAACCTTTGTGCTTTGCCTTCATCGTAGCTCGACGCATCCTATCGTTCCACCCATGACCCCCCTCTGGGATAGAGGGCCAAAACGTTTTGGCCTCCGCCAACAACGCTATTCCCACTCGCTCATCTTGCAGCCAGGAGTTGATCTGCCGCTGTTTCACATGGTCACCTTCCTCCAGGACACCGTGAACGTTCTGGAAGGTGACGCGAGTAGCTAGTGCAGAACGACAGCGATGGTCATCGCCAAGGCAGTCTCCTGGTGGAAGAGAACGTAAATATTCGTCAAGTGAAGCGTGGGAAACAACACTTGACGGGCCACTAATTTGAGATCTTCTGCCTGCACGCCGTGACCACAGCAAACGATAGTTGATGGGGAGAGATACTTGCAACAAGTTGGACGAATGGACGATGATGCACAATTCACAGACGTACCTGTGAGCACATCCTTTGTATCCACTGAAAGCCATACCAAAGCAACGGCAGAGAAGCTATCTGAACGACTGGGAATCGGTTTGCACAGGGCACGAACCACCTTGAGATCGACGCTACAAAGAGGAACGCGATCGGCCATAGTACCACTAGCAAGGAGATACCGAGCAGACCGCATGTTCTTAAGACCAGGACTGAAAGGCAAGTTCTCAACCGACACGGCCTATTTCAATCACAAGCGATACAAGGCAACATCGCAAGCCAGATCTATTTCCACAAGAGCGGTTTCTACAGTTGCCACCATCTCTCAAAAGTGGACGACAAACAAGTTGGACCGACTCTGAAGAAATTCATAGCTGACTACGGTATACCAGAGCAATCACGATGGACGGCGCAGCGGTCCAAGTGCGACGCAACACAAGCTTTATGGAAACGATCAACAGAGCCGCGATTAACTACCACATCTCCAGACCATACCAACCGGAAGAAAACCCAGCCGAAGGGGGAATCAGAGAGCTCAAACTACGATTCTACAGATTGATAGTCAAGCATGCGATACCACAACGGCTATGGGACTTTGTGCTTGATTATATCGTCGATACCATGAACATCACCGCCAACTACTCGAGATATTCTGACGGACGAGTGCCGCTTGAAGTGATCACTGGCATCACGCCGGACATTACAGAATACATGGACTTTACAATCTATGGATGGGTATACTACCGCACAGACGGCGCCCTGGGGACGAACGAAATAGGACGATGGTTGGGAGTGTCACACAGGACGGGTCCAATGATGACGTATTGGATATTGCCGAAGAGTGGCCGCCCAATCTTGACTGACACTGTCCAGAACATCACAGAGACCGAGAGACAGACTGACGTGGTCAAAGAACAAATGGCGCAATGGACAACTGATGCATCCAAGATCCTTGATGCGAAGACAGGAGACATCAGTTGGGGGAAAGATGAGATACCGCCACAATTGATGTTTGATCTCGGATTGGAAGACGCAGAATTCAAATGCAACTTCAACAAGTTGATTAAGGCCGAAGATGTTGACGATGGCACGCTCCAGGGGACCACAGAAACTGACGACATCGACGCACAGAACTACGTCAACATGGAAATTGGCCTAAGACGGGGACAAGAAGGGGAGTTGCAACGTGCAGTTGTACACAGGAGACTCGTGGATGCAGAAGGAAATCCAACTGGCGTAGCGAACAACAACCAGTTGCTCAACACGAGACAATACAAAGTTGAATACGAAGATGGAAGCACCAAAGTGCTCGCTGCGAACTTGCTAGCAGAGAACTTATTAGCACAAGTGGACGACCATGGACACAGACACTTGCTAATGGAGGAGATCACGGAACATCGTTCTGATGAGAAGGCAGTAAAGAAGAAAGATGGTTTCTATTCCCTCGCAAGTGGAACGCAACAAAGACGACACACGACAGCAGGATGGGACTTCTACGTTACTTGGAAAGATGGTTCCTCGAATTGGATACCTTTGAAAGATATGAAGGAGTCTTTCCCGATTGAAGTGACCGATTACGCAATAAGCAAGGGCATCCAAGACAAATCAGCTTTCGCATGGTGGATCCCACACGTTGTACGAAAGCGAAAGCGATTCCTTGGCAAAGTAAAATTGAAGTACTGGGAACGTACGCACAAGTATGGAATACGTATCCCAAAATCGATCAAAGAAGCCATCAAAATCGACAAAGCGAATGATGACACTTTATGGCAACACTCGATTCAAATGGAGATGAAGAACAATCGAGTCGCCTTTGAGGAATTTGATGGAGACGTAGCTGATGGGATATAAAAAGATCACGGGACACCTGGTATTCGATGTGAAACTAGGAGAAACTTCTGAAGGAAAGCGTGGTACTGCGCTGATGGACACAAGACTGAAGCACCCGCAGCATTGACCTATAGTACGGTAGTGTCCCGTGATTCAGTTTGGATACCACTCACGATAGCAGCGCTAAACGGATTAGTAGACTTGCAATGCGCGGATATTCAAAACGCATTCCTCACTGCACCAGCGATCAAAAAGTGCTACCTGGTAGCAGGACCCGAGTTCAGTGAAGAAGAAGGCAAAGTATTCATTGTAAGAAGAGCATTATATGGCTTAAAAAGTTCATCCGCAGCATTCAGATCCCATCTGGCGGAGACTTTAGAAGATTGGGGCTTCAGCTCGTCAACTGCCTACCCAGACGTTTGGATGCGAGCAGCAGTGAAACCTGACGGCAAGGAATACTATGAATACATCCTTTGCTACGTCGACGACATCCTCTGTATGTCAATGAAAGCCAAAGAAGTGATGGAAGGGATTGGAAGGGTGTTCAAATTCAAGAAAGGGAAGATTGAACCTCCAGAAAGCTACTTGGGAGCTACGTTACGAAAGAAGACTTTGGACGGACACAACATTTGGACAATGTCAAGTTATGACTACGTCGTGGCAGCTGTCAAAAACGTCAAGGAAACGTTAAAGGACAGTCCAAAATGGAAAATACCCAAGAATGCACCAATGCCGATGACCAGTGCCTATGAACCGGAGATGGATGGATCAAACTAATTAGGACAAGAAGACCATACCTACTTCCAAGAGTTGATTGGGATATTACGATGGGCGACAGAGATTGGACGAGTTGAAAGCTTACTGGAAGTCTCACTCCTGAGCCAGTATCAAGCAGCTCCAAGGGAAGGACACATGGAACAAGCATTGGGGATATTTGCATTCTTGGATACCTTTCCAAAATCGACTCTGTACTATGATTGGAGGACGCCAAATGTGGACTATTCCAAGTTGAGATCCTCCAGAGAGGATTTCAAGGCATACTATCGAGAGGCGACGGAAGAGATGCCACATAACACACCCAAACCAAGGGGACAAAGTGTAGGAAGTACTGCATGAGTAGATGCTTCACATGGTGCCAACAAGAAAACGCGGAAATCACATACAGGGTACATAATTTTCCTCAATAGGTTCTTCCTTGTCATCGCCTTCATCAGCCGAATCGTCGTCATCTGATTTATAGTCATCATCCCCTTGGAATCTGACAATGAGGTCTGGCATATCATCGACATCATTGTCTGCATCTGCCAAGAGCTCATTTCTTTTGGACTCATCAATATCATCGAATTGTCCATGTAGATTAAAATCACGTTCATCTTCATCTTCAGGTTCATAGTCCTGATCAAAGGCTTCCTCTAAGTAACCTTGTTCGGTGTCATCCACTCCTGCGATTTGATCGCCACCTTGAAATGTCTCCAAATCTCTCTTCTTATCAAAGAACTTCATGGAAGTAACACCTCCAGCAGCAGCCCAGGCTTCAACACGCTGGATTGCTTGGCCGGTAACGGGTAGTACGATAACCTTGGGTCGAGAAATCATCTTCTTAGTTAGTATTGAGGTTGAGCACTCGGTGCCCAGTACGTTGTCCCTTTGTAGGTTCAATGTAGATCGCTTCGATACTTCGGGGTTCCATCAAATTGTTGGAATCCATCTGTTGGCTAAAACAACCAGTCTGGTCCTCAAAAATGTGACAAACTGGTTCTGACCCAGCTACCGGTATATCCTATCTATTTGTAACGCCTGAAGACCACTTTTAATCCATATAAACCTGGATTTTTCCACAAGTACTTTGTTAGTCCCAACAGTACTTCATTAGTTCTTACACGCGCGCGTGAATTCCCAACACCGTCCCAATTGCATGAACATACTGTCCAAGCTCAGCAACCATGTCACTATTTTAGTTGATATTGACATTATCAATGAGTTGCTGCGGACTGAAATGTGAGGAAATACTGTCTTTTGGGGGAAAGACATTCAAGACATTCTGTGATCACCTTTGGTACCACTTTGTAGGGTAATCATTCAAGAGCTACTCTAACTCTTTCTTTCAGCGTCCGATTGTTTTGCTCAGCTGTAGGCTCGTGGTCTCCAGCTGCAGTCGGGTCAATAGTAACACCCATATCATCTAGCATATCATCCATTAGAGGGATGAATGCCCGATCACACTTGATCGTCTTGACATGAAAGCCTGCATTATTGTAACGGCAGGATATTTTATCCAATGCTTCAAATACTACAGGTTCAGTCTTCAGGTTCTGCATGGGAATACATGAGCAATAACGCACAGTGGTGTCAATGCAGGTGAGAAACTTAGCATCTCCGATCTCCATGTGATCAATACAGACGGTAATTGTTCGATTATGTTGATACAATTCCTCTGGTGGACTGAAGAAGTCATCATGTGTCTTCTTTGGAGTTGGTCTTGTTGACTTGCCTTTCAAAGTAGATGCGTCAGGTCCAAAGATTGCTTTGGCATAATTGATCGCTTCTTCAGTGATAGGACAGTTCTTGATGAGACCAGATTGGATCACATACTTCAGACTTTTGGTGCTTGGAGCATTGAGTATGTGCATCGCACTCCTCGCTTCCATCGCAGCCTTGACTTGTCTTGGAGTGAATCCTTCCTTGTTCTTTCGAACTGTTGCCATCTTCGCAGTCATCCCGAGTCCAGCATATCCATTCTGTTTTGAAGAAAGTTCGAAATGGG
>CAKOGP040002061.1:0-10387 GCA_933822405.4 Cylindrotheca closterium
TGGCGCACTTGAGCTCTACTGAAGCCTTGTCGGCTGAGTTGCATTCCACTGAACGCAATCTCACCGTTAGCATTCATAGAATAAGGGACAGTAACAGTGCCGCCACCTTGAGTTGGAATCTGCATGAGCTGCATTCCAGAAGGAACTTGCATCATTTGATTACCTGTAGTACCAGCAAGTTGCAAAGGTGTGTTAACGCTTCCCGCAACACTTGATGCTCCACTTGTGGACGCTGAAGCTCCAGGAACTATAGCTGGAACAGTAGCTGGGACAGTTGCTCCAATCTGATTAAGATTGAGCTTCTTCCCATAGTCAACATATTGATCCTGATTCTTCCATTGGGTCTTTGGTAGCAGTCTGTCTGGGCATTTTGGAGACATATGGTCTTTGTTGCCACATACATAACATGCTGCCTTCTTTCCATCCTTCGGTTTCCCCTTCCCTTTTCCTTTACCTTTATTAGGTTGGTCTTTTCCTTGGTAGAGGTTCACTCCCGGATTTTTACTCACTTCCATGTGAATTTTCAACATATCTTGTGCTTTGCTGACCGTCTTTGGATAATAATCCACTTCTCTGCAATAGTTCGTCTGAAGATCCAGCATCAGAGGAGCTGTTCTTGTTTGATCCCAGTTGCACAGAAATCCTGTTGCAAGAACGGCTTCAAAGATATCATCCTTGAACTTGTTTTGAGCAGCAGTATTGGTGCTAGCAATAGCAGCATACGCTTTCGTCTTGACTGCAAAATCTCGGAACCAGGCCACGCCATATAGATCTTGCAGGACTTCAGCCTGTCTCAAGAATTGTTGCTTGAAATGCATCAAGTTTTCTGTTGTTCCTTGCTTCATAGCAAATAACTTTTGAATCGCTTCCCAGAAATCCAAGAAATCATACTCAGCATCAGCACTCTTCTTCATGAATCGTTCAATACGTTTCAAGAGTTCGATCGGATCTTCAAGAGTAGTCGTGAAATTGGCTTCACCTTGAAGCTTGATATCCATTGCCTTTGTCACAAACTTCAGCATGATGTTTGATTTGACGGTTCTCTTGTTTGTCTCGAAGTAGGCTGATCTTCGCATGTTCCCGCCGAGCTTTGCAGAATAGAGAATCTTGTTTTGGGCCATCTCTGTTTCTCTTGCAACAGCCATTATTTTGGGAAGTACGTGGTCTGTCCTCCGTATGTGTAGTTTTGTAGTCTGAAAGGATCTGGTAGTCACAAGTTTTCCTTGTACATATTTCGTCCAGTAATTGATCTGTTTTGGCTGACTAGCAGTGCATTTTAACGGTTTATCAGACCCAAGAAAATCTTTGTTGTGAGCTAAAGCTTGAGAAGGCTTTTTGAAATAATATCTGGTCTCCAAAGTTTGTGGTTGACCGACAAAGGTTGGATTGCCCATTGTCAAAGGATCCGTGGTTTTCACGTCGCTACATTTCAGTCTCAAGCGTTGACTGAAGACGGCCACTTGTTACCATTTAAACCGTTTGGTTGTGAGTAATTTGCCACACAGGTAGACGTACCCAGGATATCTTGCTCGATACTCTGTATATACTTATTTGTAGTATAAGATCTCACACTGACGTAGTCGTGCAAAATTGCATTATACGACTCCGATCAGAAACTGAAAACAACTGGCAAAACAAAAATATTGAAATTTGTGCCGTGTTATTTTTACAACAACACGAAAGACATTGAAGGATGGCTGCTGCAAGAATCGCATGGAGAAACTACATTTGAGATGTTCTCGATTTCTCTCAGGATGAGGCACAAGAGATTGTTATTGAACAGGGCTTCAGTTCCCCTGCTTTCTTTGCCCGCTTGACGCACAACAATATTGATTCCTTAGTAAAACAAATCAATCGCACTGTGATTGATCCAGGAAATGATCCTGACACTACGTTTTCAATCAACCAAGCCCAGAAAATCATGCTCTACGACCTTTGCGACTATTGCCAATTTTTTTATATGGTGGATCACCAACATGATCCAGCTTTTGGGACACAAGCACAAGTCAAACGAATTTGAAGATATTTCAGAGGTTATGCCCCAAATTTGACAATAAAAATACGTTCGAACTGATGGAGAGCTTGGAACAGTGGTTGAAACGCAATCGTGGAAAAGGTGGCACCTTGTTAACATATGTAATCCGTGAACATCAAAATCCGGACGACAATCCGACAGCTGATCCTGGTTTCCTTATGCCATCTGTGGAGGATGAGGCAATTCGCCGAAGCTTACATCGAGAGGACCAGTTTGTCGCTAATAACAAAGCTGTATGGAATATGTTATATTTGGTCTGCCATGGAACTGATGCTTGGCCTGTTATCAAGGGATACAAGACTACAGAAAATGGAAGGCAAGCGTATCTTGATCTGGTTGCCCACCATCAGGGTGAGGGCTAACTCAATAAGAGGCGCGACTCTGCCTACCGTGTCTTGAATACAACCCACTACAATGGAAAGAAAAATTTTAGTTTTGAAATATTTGCGGCACGGGTTCTTGGTGCCTTTTGAAGACTTGAAAAATTGTGGCGACGGGATGTCGGAACATGCCAAAGCAGACCCAGTCGGTGCTTGTCTTGGAGTTCAACATTTTGAACCACATGTATTTACTACTAGTGCCAAGTACATTTCCACTGAATCCAGCCTTGCCAGGGCAAAGATTTCACAGCGCACACATAATAAAAAAACTTGAGTATTTGAAAACAAGACAAGGAGCAAGAAGGCACCAAGCAAGGGGAAGGGCAGTGAGACCAAGAAGAAGGCAGCTTCAAACACTGCAACACTAGCAAAGCCTCCACCCAAACAACCCGTGATTTTTTTTTACTACTGGTATCAGAACGTCATTGTTGAACATTGGAGAAACAGCAGCATTTTTTGTTTATTTGCCAACAAATGAAGGGGAGTCTCGTAGACAGCAGGAAAAGGTATATGGCAATGATTCAAGGGCGAGCAGTGAGGAGGACCTTGAATACAAAGAGGGTGAGTATTCATGTTTTGTGCTACTGTTGTGTGACAAAAGTCTTGATCTCACCTGCTTCTTTTGTCACTAAATACTGTGGTGATGCAAGCTGTCAATGTGGGTTGAGCAATGCTTTCAATGTCACAGATGAAGCATTTGCACTTTTGATGGTGGAGAACTATGTGGACAGATGGAAGGCACTGGTCAAAGAATGGCCGAGCAGTGGCAACACTAACTGAACCACAAACGCTCTGAATAAAAGCGCACGAAGGCAAGGCAACAAATTGTAACAGTATATGAGGATTCCTGAAAAGTAGATAGAACAAGTATTGTTTAGTTGATATTAATATATAGTCATTGTGATATTTCAATTGTTGTAGTGATCACATTAACACTTTGGGCATGTGACAATAGATGATGCTGGCAATGCAAAAATGACAGGGTGAAGGTGGTATTGAGACTTTCAGTGCATGGTTGATGGTGGCTAGACCCTGTCCCAAAATGACAAGTAGTAGGTGATTTTTTCACACGGCGAAGGTGACATTAGCACAGAGGCAAAAATAAATATGAAAAGGTTCCAGTCGAATGGCTGCGATAAAATCACATGGCCACGTGACATAAGCAGACCGAGCCATGTCCTAATGTGACATGAGCAAGCCGACCAATAGGACCAGACTTTCTTTTCCGATGGTACTGGTGTGTAAAACTTGTTGTAAATCTGAAAGGATCGAGGTTTTTCGATCAAATCAAACAGCAGTTGCTTGTGTGAGAGAGAGTATACTCTTGTAGTCTTCAATCTAAGCCTTATGGCTATTCGAATAGTGAACCAGCCTAGAAGAAGAGATAGGAATGGGTCACAACAAAAGTTATAGAGTCTCTCAGAAAGCCACAGAAAGGAGTGACGTGAGAGTTAGGCCTAAAGCTATGTCTGTACCTCCAAAGGGTCTAATCTAGTTCCAACGTCACTCCAAGGTCATTACACTGAGTTCCCATGAGCTTCAGAAATCCTCTGATAGGTCATGTGTGGTTCAGCAGTGAGGAATTGCTTGAACAAGGCCTTCTTTTGTCGACCCTGATTGAGTCCCCACTCTGAAGAGATGTTGCGAAAGGATTGAATGGACCTGAGGAGTGGTTCAACATTCTTTCCACTTGCACCATTCCAAACTTCAACCTTTCGCTTGCGCTCAAAGTTGTTGTCGAAGAAACTGACATACTGCATCACTGGATTAGTGACTTCCCTGGCCTTGTATGCCAATGGAGAGTCGCCCTCATTGACAATGATGGTTTGACGGAGCATGTGCGTAGAAGCCATCGTAGAAAAAGTACTGGTGTGTAAAACTTGTTGTAAATCTGAAAGGATCGAGGTTTTTCGATCAAATCAAACAGCAGTTGCTTGTGTGAGAGAGAGTATACTCTTGTAGTCTTCAATCTAAGCCTTATGGCTATTCGAATAGTGAACCAGCCTAGAAGAAGAGATAGGAATGGGTCACAACAAAAGTTATAGAGTCTCTCAGAAAGCCACAGAAAGGAGTGACGTGAGAGTTAGGCCTAAAGCTATGTCTGTACCTCCAAAGGGTCTAATCTAGTTCCAACGTCACTCCAAGGTCATTACACTGAGTTCCCATGAGCTTCAGAAATCCTCTGATAGGTCATGTGTGGTTCAGCAGTGAGGAATTGCTTGAACAAGGCCTTCTTTTGTCGACCCTGATTGAGTCCCCACTCTGAAGAGATGTTGCGAAAGGATTGAATGGACCTGAGGAGTGGTTCAACATTCTTTCCACTTGCACCATTCCAAAC
Source organism: Cylindrotheca closterium (assembly GCA_933822405.4). Classification (NCBI taxonomy): domain Eukaryota; phylum Bacillariophyta; class Bacillariophyceae; order Bacillariales; family Bacillariaceae; genus Cylindrotheca; species Cylindrotheca closterium. The sequence goes on from CAKOGP040002061.1 coordinate 4,754, forward strand.
TTCAACCTTTCGCTTGCGCTCAAAGTTGTTGTCGAAGAAACTGACATACTGCATCACTGGATTAGTGACTTCCCTGGCCTTGTATGCCAATGGAGAGTCGCCCTCATTGACAATGATGGTTTGACGGAGCATGTGCGTAGAAGCCATCGTAGAAAAAGTACTGGTGTGTAAAACTTGTTGTAAATCTGAAAGGATCGAGGTTTTTCGATCAAATCAAACAGCAGTTGCTTGTGTGAGAGAGAGTATACTCTTGTAGTCTTCAATCTAAGCCTTATGGCTATTCGAATAGTGAACCAGCCTAGAAGAAGAGATAGGAATGGGTCACAACAAAAGTTATAGAGTCTCTCAGAAAGCCACAGAAAGGAGTGACGTGAGAGTTAGGCCTAAAGCTATGTCTGTACCTCCAAAGGGTCTAATCTAGTTCCAACGTCACTCCAAGGTCATTACACTGAGTTCCCATGAGCTTCAGAAATCCTCTGATAGGTCATGTGTGGTTCAGCAGTGAGGAATTGCTTGAACAAGGCCTTCTTTTGTCGACCCTGATTGAGTCCCCACTCTGAAGAGATGTTGCGAAAGGATTGAATGGACCTGAGGAGTGGTTCAACATTCTTTCCACTTGCACCATTCCAAACTTCAACCTTTCGCTTGCGCTCAAAGTTGTTGTCGAAGAAACTGACATACTGCATCACTGGATTAGTGACTTCCCTGGCCTTGTATGCCAATGGAGAGTCGCCCTCATTGACAATGATGGTTTGACGGAGCATGTGCGTAGAAGCCATCGTAGAAAAAGTACTGGTGTGTAAAACTTGTTGTAAATCTGAAAGGATCGAGGTTTTTCGATCAAATCAAACAGCAGTTGCTTGTGTGAGAGAGAGTATACTCTTGTAGTCTTCAATCTAAGCCTTATGGCTATTCGAATAGTGAACCAGCCTAGAAGAAGAGATAGGAATGGGTCACAACAAAAGTTATAGAGTCTCTCAGAAAGCCACAGAAAGGAGTGACGTGAGAGTTAGGCCTAAAGCTATGTCTGTACCTCCAAAGGGTCTAATCTAGTTCCAAGGTCACTCCAAGGTCATTACACTCTTCCCTTCTATGATCAGAGCCAGTCGATTGATCATACACTAAAGTCACAAGGCGTCCTTACATCCACTTGATCCTCCATTCAACTTCAGAGGTGGTTCTTGACGCAATGGGCGATGCAAGTATATCGTCCATTAGACTCGACGGAATGGCACAAGCCGTCTGATGTTGATCCTCTCACGGATCGCATTTGTGCGCTGAATTTCCACTGTACCATTAGTGTAAACATTTGTAATAGGATACGGACCTCTGTATTTCGGATCCAACTTTCTTCCATCAGTATTCTTGATCAAAACTTCTCCACCAATTCTGTAATCAAACTCTTTTCGTTTCGCGTTCTGTCTCCTCAAGTTTTCATTGATCTTATACTGTCTCTTTTGCTGCATAGAAAGTAGATCGACAATCACAGGAATGTTTAGTAGCATGTCACGATGAAACACAGTCTCACCAGGAGTATTGTTCATCAAAGCTGTCGATACAGCACATCTCATTGCATGGTTACAAGCAGCAAGAGCTCGCTTGACTTCTTCAACAGCAACTTGAAAGTTTGGAGCGGCATTATTGTATCTGGTGCGCAAAATGTTTGCCACTGTCAAATGCATTCTTTCACAGATCGCATTTGCGGTCGCATTCTTGCTAGTGGTTCCGCCATCATGGATTCCCCAAGTAGCGAGTTTCGCTTGGAAGGCTTCACCAATTAATTTGCCTCCTTGATCGTGAATACATTTGTATGGTCTCGGATACCGCGACAACCACAGCATTTCAAACACGCTTGCTACGTGTGTTGCAGTTTTATTCTTGATAAAAGCAAGTTCAGTGAGATTTGTCACGGGATCAATACAAGTCAACGCGTTGAATTCAAGTTCTCTACCGTTGACGTCAATTTTCCATGGACCAATCAAATTGACCACAACGGAGAACCATGGAACCAAATCCGCGTGTCGTTCAGGTAACTGTCCGTATTGAACATTTGCCACTTTATTGAGTCGGCAAATTTCACAATTGAATCGTTCAATTCGTTGCTTCAATCCAGGAGAATAGAACCGCTTTGCAATTGTAGCATACATTGACGTTTTTCCTCTTTGTCCAAGCACAAGGTGATACCAGGTGATCACATCATCAACCAAACTCAAAGGTAAGTAAATTCTCCAATCGTCTTGACGTGCAGGATTGATTTGATAGGTGATGATGAGGCGCTCGTCAATTGTCGTGATCTGGTAGTGCTGTGCATCGCGTTGAGCTCGTTGCATGAGCAGTTGATCTTGAGTTTGATGTTGTTGAATGTTTGGCATTGTGATTGGGTTTGGCATCGTTTGTAGAGGAGGATGATTCAAAAAGGACTCTTCCATTTCAATGTTGTCAATGGTCAGGTGTTCATGAATATCTCCATCTTGGCAACAGGAGAACTGACATCAAAATTGAACTCGGCTTCTGTTGGTGGCGTGATCAAATCATTTTCTTTTACAAGAACATTATCTTCAAACGTGTAGGTTTCGTCTTCGGGATCAACAGAAACCTGTAATTTATCAAACGCAATCAATTTACCCTTATTTGGACTCTTCCCTTCAGACAGCTTCTCCATTCGCGGAAGCCGAGAGAAGCAGTCGGCAATCGCGTTGTCTTTTCCAGGCAAATAGACAAAATCGGGACCAAATTCTTCAACAAACATACGCCAATGAAGAACTCGTTGTGCGTTCAACGTTCGCATGGTGAGATTTTTATGATCAGTAAAAATAGTTAACTTGGTACCATATATCATAGACCGAAATTCTTTCAAACAATGTACAACAGCCAACATTTCTTTTTCCATTACCAAGTAACTGCGTTGCGCAGCATTGAGCTTACGACTCCAGTAGGTGACGGGTTTACCTTTCCTGCATGATGACAGCGCCCATCTGGTAGTCAGACGCATCAGTATAGATTTCAAAGGGTTTGTTTGGATTGGGGTAGCGCATCATTATATCGCTAGCCATGAGAGCTTTCATCTCAGCGAAAGCTTTTGCACATTCATCAGTCCATTCAAACATTCCTTTGCCTGTGAGCTCTGTAAGGGGTTTGAGAAGATGAGATCGACGCGGCCACATGTGGCGGTAAAAGGTAACAGCACCAAGAAATGCACGCAATTCTGTTACATTCGTAGGTGCTGACATCTTGAGGATGGCATCAATCTTTTTCTTCCACGGTTTGACGCCTTCAGGAGTCAACCAATGGCCCAAGAAATCAGTTTCTTGGACACACCACTCGCACTTCAAGGGATTGATTTTGAAACCAGCAGCTTGTAGTCGCTGCAATACTTCTTGGATCAAGGCCATATGTTCTTCGTAGGAATTGGAGAACAGGCCAACATCGTCAATATAAATTTCGACACCTTTTTGTTTTAGGTCGCGTAGAGTTTGTTCGATGTAGTACTGGGCAAAGTCAGGAGCCGGTTTCAATCCCATAGCCATGCGGTTGTATTGGTACAGACCGTACTGGGTGTTGATCGTGCAAAGTTTTTTGCTCGGCTCATCCAATTCAAAAGAATAATACATCATTGTGAGATCAAGTTTTGTGAAGTACTTGTAGCCAGAACGACGCGCAACAATATCATCAATCAAAGGTAAGGGGTATACTTTACGCTTGATATTCTTGTTCAGCTGTCTGAGATCGCTGATCCATCGCACCCTACCGTCCTTCTTTGGAATGATGAATGTTGGCGATGCCCATTCCGACGGGCCTGTTCGTTCAAGAACTCCTATTTCTTGTAGATGTTTCAGTTCTTTGAGAAATGCAGGTTCATGTTGCTTCGGTACAGAATACGCTTTTGAAAACACGGGTTGCGCATTCTCAATGAGCTCCAAGGGAACCTTCTCATGCTTGTAATGGCCGAGTTGACCATCAAAAATCTTGTCTGTATTCTTCAACGCTTGAGCCAAAAGTTTGCGCTGATCTTCAGTTAGATGTTGTTGCTTGTCAGCAACTTCAGCACCTGAAGTAGCTTCATATTTTGTCATCCATGATAAAGGCATCATCAGCATCATCATCATCATCGTAGATATCTAAAACATCGCAATCCAATACCATTGAATAGTTGGTGTGATTTTGCCAATGATCTGGAGCCTTCATTGGAATGAACTTGTCTATCCATTTGACTTGTCCGTTTGAAAATTGGATATCCAAGCCCATTTCGTGTAGAAGGTTGCATCCGATTATGATGTCATGTGGACACGTTGGCGAATCGAAGACATTCGCCTTGACACCGTCGACACCTGCGATTCTGCGGTGTTTGTCAAATTCGGGAAAGACTCCGTCCTGCAATTTCACACATTTGTCAGAAACAAAATCACCAGCAACAGTTGTACACTTCTTCGCATTTTGAATACTTTGTACCTTAGCATCTTTAGGAATCGCCCTTGCATTGATCATCATATGCAATCCCCCTGAATCAAATAATACTCGTAAAACGTTTCCACTTTCAATTGCTCCAATTGTCTTCCAAATCACCAAAGATGTAGATGAAAGTCGCTTTTTTCTCATCAAATCCTCCATAGAATTTACGTCTTGTTTTGGTGTAGGTATACGAAGCAAAGAATCATTCAAAAGAAACTCTTTTTCATCTTTAGTCATTGGACCATCTTCATCATCAAATTTTTCCAGTGCTGAAATCAGGTTCCAGAAATGGGTTAGGAAGCTTAGGAAGCTTTGTTAGTTTACGAGTACTTTTGGGTCAGTAATGCTCTTCATGAAAGGAAAATGGTGAATCCTCATCATAGGAAAATTGTTTGTGCGCCCGCTGTTCTTCAGGATAATATTCTTCTTGTTCATAGTTGTATTGATCATTCCATTGCTGATTTTCTTCAGCTTGATAATATTTTTCCTGATGCTGGTACTGCTCGGCACTTGGCATTCCGCCATAAGACATTCCGTCTTGGTTCCATTCTGGAACGCTGCATTCCGCAGCAAAGCTTTCAGCTTCTTGATTGTAGTGCGACTCAGCACAGAAATTTTGACTGTTTTGTTGATGTGATTGGCCTCTGCCTTGATAGTTTTGTCCTGGCTGAAAACGACCAGATTGGGAGCGTCCACTGCGCTGGCCATTGAATCCACGGCCTCTGCCACCATTGTTGGGGGGTCTTGGTTGAAATTGTCCCTGGTTCTGTTGCTGGGAATTGCCTCCACGTTGAAAACTTTGTGAAGTCCCTTGAGAATATCTTGGAGAGCTTGAGGGCCTTGGATATGGTTGATAACCATTGCTTGGTCGACCATGACCACGACCACCATGAAAACGATTGTGGTGAAGGCCTCTACCGCCTGTGCGATTACCAGGTTGAGTTTGACAGGGAGAACTTTCCTGCATAAGTCTCTTCCTGTCCACGGTTCTTTTCTTTGATGGGATATGACGAAATATGAGTTTTTACGTTCCAAACGAAGCTATTCAAGTACAAGGTTTTCGACACGTACGATCGGAATTTGATCGTGCAAGATGTCGGGATTCGACGCAAGTATGCCGGACGCAAGTCTGTCGGACAATCTGTATCCACACAAACAGGAAAAGATCCTGTACAAGTGGAATAT
>CAKOGP040002062.1:0-10380 GCA_933822405.4 Cylindrotheca closterium
GATGCATTCCAATGGACAGCGAGAAGGCGCATCAATCGTTCGTCGGTGGTGAGAGGAACCGTGGGAGCGGGGAGAGCGGCAACAGTGTCCCTGTAGGTCGGGGCACTATTGTGTTCCTCTGCTCCATGTTCCGCACTGGTCCTCCCACGGTGGGTGTTGGCTACCGCGACGTCATCAGCTGGAAGACTGGCTTCCTGTGTTCCTGTTGGGGTGCCAGCAATGACGTGAAGAGCGTCAGACATGACCACTTGTTGGCGAGGAGGAGTGGCATCCAAAGGTGGAGTTTCTTGGTAGGGAGTGGACCGACCCTGTGGTGGCGTCAGTTCCGTTTGCATCTGGACAGAGGGAGATGGGCGCGAATCGTGGGCCTTCGCACCTTTTGGGTTCTCTGGAGTAGATGCAGGGCGCTTCTTAGACTTGGACTGAGCTTTGGATATTTTTGACTCTCGTTCTAGTCGCTCAAATTCCTCCACAATGGGAGGAATAATCGCAGGGCCAGTCCAAGGATGGGCAAAGAATTCGGCTGCCGCTAGCCACATCCACGTCAACGGCTTGGCGCGTTGAACAATTAATGTTGGGTCGAACACGAGCGCGAATTCCCAAAAGCGAGGCGACTTTTCATCAGTTTTGATAAAGCGTTGAGCCATTGCCAGATCAAACACAACCGTGGGGCACTGTGTCGCGAGACAAAGAAAGTACTCGCAAAGAGACCAGGAACCTTTGTCGTTGTCTGCATCTTCGAGGTCTCCAAGTGAAAACAGATTCTGCATGCTGGACCAAAGCTGGGCATCGAACCACCAAGTGATGGGTCGTACACCTTCAAGCCAGACAGGATTAACACAGCGATTTTGTCGTAGGAATGAGCATCTGCTTGGTCCGTACTAGCTTCCGCCCACCATCCGGGGCATTTGGATATTGCCCAACCAGAGTGATCCGCTGTGCTTTAGGACCAAGTGATGAATGCTTCATTCCCAAAAACCTCCTTCCTCCAAGCCTTCTTGTAGAGCCGGTGAAACTTTGACACCTTGAGTTTCTTGGTGTAGGCAACGAGCGGCCGTCCTTGCACTGCGCCATCCTCGGCGGTTTTGGAAGGAGGGGGTTGCTTGCGTTGGCTCTTGGTGGTCGTGCGATTGGGATTATCCTTGGTGAGATCGATCGACAAAGGAGTGGTCAAGTCCGATCGAGCTTTGGCTGTGGGGCCATCCTGGCCTTGGGCCACTTCAGAAGGGAAGAGCGAGCGACCTTTCATTACGCCATCCTCGGCGGTTGGTGAAGGGGTTCGCTTGCTGCTGCGCTTGGGAGTCGTGATGGCAGGGTTATCCTTTGTCAGAGCAATCGACGACTGAGTGGTCGAATTTGATCGGGTTTTTTCCTTGAGACCTCCCTGACCTTGGTCAGCTACAGTCATGATCGAATTTGGGTCCTTCTCCGGCGGGTTGGTGACGCTATCCTTCATGTTGGCTTAAATTTAATTCCTGTTTTCCTTTACGTACAAAACGCGTAGGACTGGTACAGTTTTGTTTTGGAGAAGCGTGTGGAAGAATATTTTCTACCTTTTAGTTTTTGATTTTTGAGTTTTATGATATGACGACCGATGAGCGTAGTCATGTTCCCCATGACTCTCGTATGCTGCGGCCATCGGCCGTCACGATGTCAGAGACGGTGCAAACTTGGAGGAACATACGGCACCAGTTGAGCCACTTTAGAGCGGCCTGATCCACTTCCAACTCCATGAATACCTCAATGAGCAAGGCATCGCCTTCACACCGGAGAGGGAGGACAGGAGAGTCAAGAGCAACATAGATATCCAAGTCCTCCAACTCTTTCCAGACTCTTTTGAGCCAAGTATCTGACGCCAAAATTGCCATGTTGCTATAGTCCTGCTGGAAGAGTCCAAAGGAGGTGCCGGTCTCAAGTTGGTGTTCTTGGACCGCAGCCTCCATATACGCCCCAGTTTTTGTTCGGTTGGACAAGTGGCGAAGCAGGACCTCAATATGTTTAGACACCCGAGTACCAAACGGATGGGGGATGCCCAGACCCTGGAATTTGAGAGGGGCAAGAACCATGTCACGAGGAAAGCTCCTACATATGCCGGCCTTCGGCAGGCAGACTTGAAGAACCGGACTCATAATTGACACCCATGTTGCAGCATCCAGTGTAGTTAATACCATAGGATATTCCAGGGATTTCATCACTGTTGTCTTTATAAGGGGAATGACATCGTATTTGTGTAAATGCCCCGACCGCACTTGCTCAGACCACTTTTTGGCGATACTCTTGAGGTGGGCGACGTGAGCATGTTGATCTTCCAATGGGTTCAACATGACCCCCAAGGTTTTCTCTGCCTCATCCGGCTCCAGACGGCGTAAGGCTTCCAATTCGCCAGTCAGTCCAGGTATTTGTAATGGATGATCAGGTAGAAGTTGGTGGGTCCGGCGGAACCTCCATTTGCCCTCTCTGGAGTCCCACACAAAGTCAATCAACCACCAAAAGGACTTTTCTGGATTAATCGCCCCTCCAGTAGCACTACTGCCTCCAGCCCACATGGAAGCCGCTTGTTGGACGGAGTGGCATATATCCTCGCCAGATTGTTCCACGGGCTTGCCCGCTTTGATCACATCCATGTCGTTGACAAAGCAGAAGCACTGAGCGGTGATCAGTTGGGAATCAATCGCGGTGAGGCATTTGAAGCCGAAGCTCATCGCGGTCATCATCTGGATAATGACGGAGCTGACGGAGACCCAAATGGGCGGGCCCGCTCCGTTGCCCTGGCCGCAACCCTGAAATGGTACCATGGAAGGGGGATGAAAGCTCTCTTCAGAGTCACCAGAGCCTGTCCGCACTCGGTGCATGGACGTTGCGAGAGTGTCAAACATCATGCGCAACGCATTCCAAGTAATCGCCAGACGCATCATGGCTAACACTGCAACCCAATGGACGACCCGATCAAAACACGACTTTGCGTCATTTGAAATCCAACCCGCAGAGCGGCGCTGGATAATCAGAAGGTCCCACACAAGGCGTTTAGACAGGGCAAGATCGATCGCTTGATGGTGTTTTCTAGACCCGCACTGTCCATCGGCCAAGAGGTGATGTTCTTTGCCGTAGGCCATGGCCAGGCGGCCCAGTTTCTTGTAGTTCGCTTGGGATTCAGATTTCATGAGCTGAATCGTACGCATTTTTGTCAGCCAAAAGTCGCCCGGCTTCTTTTCAATGGCAAAATTCATCAGATGCCGCCAGTTGTCAGGGACAAACCCAGTTGTCAAGGGTATGTGGCGGAAGAGAGCGTCGCATTGAGCCACCATGGGAGAATAAATCCCAGCCTTGAAATGCCCGTTATGAAGCCCATGCGGTTCGGAGCCCTTTTTCTCTGGATTACGGGACCAGAAGTAAGTATGATCGGCCGGCGACACTTCCATCGGGATCATAGAGTGCCCTTGATGGAAACGGCACTGCTCCAGGAATGACTGAGTGTAAGAATCGATCCCATCCGGCAGGGGAAGGCGGCCCTCCAGAAGTGCATAGGAGTTCCTCTCTGCTTCTGCCCCCGTGAACATTGAATACAAGGGTTCGTCCATGGGAGGAGTCTTATAGGGCGATCGAGTCTGGTCATACTGTGCGCGATTTTCCTGCATGCACCCTTGCTCGACTTGTCTCCGATCGGTGAGAGTTCGCAGATCCACTTGTCCGGTAGGTAACGTCTCCTCAACTTGAATCGCTTGCAAACCGCCGGTAGATCCTTTTGACTGGGCGCGGCGGCGGCGTCTCGCCTCCTCTCGTTGCTTCATCCGCCGTAACCTCAAAAAGCGATCCCTAGCCTTGCGCGATGTCCATTGTTTCTTCTTAGATTTCTTCACTTGAACAGTCAAGAACTCCTTGCGCCATGAAACCGCGTGTTTTTTCTTGGCATGCAGGTACTCCTTCCTGTCATTACGCAATGCCGTCTCCAATTCAACTGTAGTCTTCTTCCACGCGTCGGGCAACTTAGTCTTCTTCATAAGGCGGCGGATTTTCCGGGAGCTGACTCAATGTTGCTTCTTTCCCTTCAGTAGTAGCTTCCAGAGGGACTGGCGGTCCCAAAAGTTTTGGATCTGGGGAGACCACGGGACAGCCCCATTTGTAACCCTTTGACACCTCGCTTCCGCTTTCTGACAAATATCGTACGCCTGCTTGTGCAAGCAGTTATACTGGCGTCCCATTTTCTCAGTCATAATCCCACTGTTTAATGTTAATTGTCTATGAAGCTGCTCCAACCGCGATGGAATGGAGTACACGTCATAGCCTTGGTGAACTAGCCGGAGATAGCGTCGAACGGCCGCAGTGTCAAGCATTGTTAATTTGCGAGGCTTATATGGTGTCTTCTCCGGTCGATAGCTGCCAAGAGACCGTTCCAAATCAATATCAATCCACAGACCGCGATGATCACAGGCGAAAAATTCATCAAAGTTGTAGTAGCCACCCGCTTTAATCACCACTCTGGAAGTTGCGAAAATCCCATCAATGGGTCTGCCACGTTTGTTGCGATACTGGGTTGCTGCAGTTCGACTTGGGTGACGTTGTAGGATTGCTTCCTCCTATCCTATGCTACAAAGTCGCTGGCGAAAAGAGGAATCCTGGTATGAGGAGACATCCTCATTAGCATCCACGCCCACAATCACTTCGCACCCCTTGTCGCGCCATTGGGTGATCGCACGTAAAAGGTCCACCATAAATGCCTCCCTTGGATCACGCTGTCTGCCTTGAGAGCGGAAGAAGCTGCGGTGTTGCGCCCATACCGTAGATTTGCCCTTACCCGAGGGGTTTGGCCGGTACGCGGAGATAACCACCAAGTCTTTAGAGAACCGGCTACGTGACGCATCGGCAGCCTCGTTGACTTGGTTATCCGAGGATGGCATATCAAACTTCTTGCCGCAAAGGCGCACGTACGCCCACCTTCCCAACTTGGACGGGTCCCTACCACATGACTTGGCTTGATGTGCCACCGAATTCAAGACTGTGGCGACGCATCCGCCATACTGAGAGCAAGACGCAATTGGCCGGGCGCGATTCTCATTATGTGCCGTCGCCAAATAGTACCCCTTGGGCCCGACTTGCCGCATCCTATCGTTCCAGTTATGACCTTCAGGTAGAGAAGGCCAGTGCGTGTTGGTCTCGGCCAACAACGCAATTCCCACTTGTTCATCTTTCAGCCACTGATTAATCTGTAACTGTTTCCGCCCTGTCGACACGGCCGGGAGGCCATTGACATTTTGGAAAATCAGGCGGGTCAGTGCAGAACGGTGACATCTGTGATCATCACCGAAGAAATCGCCGGCGGGAAGAGAACGTAAAAATTCCTCTACTGATGCATGGGGGACATCAGTCGAGGGGCCACTTAGTCGGGATCTTCTGCCTGCACGCCGTGACCGAGCGGCAGACGATCGAGGGCCTCTCATGGCCCTGCCGTGGAGCGGGAGGCTCCACGGCTGGCCAATGGCTTCTTCTTCCTTCGTTTACCCTTAGTACGGTCAGAAGGAGGAGAGTGTTGAGGATGACGGAAGATGGGGAAGACCGGGGATGGGGAACCATCCGAGGGATTGTCAGAGACCTGAGAACTGGCCAGAGACGGAGTAGAGGACCCTGGATCAGAGCCTGGGTCCAACGCATTGCTATGGTCCGAGGTTGACAGCGTCCTTGCTGTGTAATCCGGAGTCACAAGTTCCCTCCGAGGAGCAGCAGCGGTGGTGTCTCGAGGCGGAGATTGGTTGGCGATGACCGTAGTAGCCCGAGGTGGCGAATTTGGTAGGGGAGCCGTGAGCGGACTTGACTTGACTGCTTGCGCTGGAGTAGCCGGCGGAATTGGCTCCTTCGCAGCAGAATCGGAAGCTGCTGGCTCTGACCTGTCCTGGGAAAAGGAAACCGTGGCTGCAGGTTGAGGAGGCACAGCCGGCTGCGCCTCTTGGCTCGAAATAGTCTGTTGCAGGAGGCGCAGAGCCGCCAGTTTGTTGGCCAGGGCCTCAGACAGAATTCGTTCAGCTTCCAAAGCGCTGCTCTTTTCAACCAAAAGATTCTCCTTAAACTCAATTTCAGTGATTGCCGCTTCCAATTGACTATCCTTCTCAAGTAACTCATCCATGGTGCCTGCTACTGTAGCTCCATCATCGATATCTTTTGCATCAGCCATTTCCATATCAAATACCAGCTTAGCTTCGGCGATGTCGAGTGGGTCAGACCCAAATCCATCAAGGAAATCGATGGCTTCATCAATGCCTTGTAGAGTTCGGTCCGATGGTCGAGCCTGTAAAGTCTCCAAGCACCACACAAGTTCCTTGCGGCGTGTCGTATGGATCAGAGACATGGACAGCCACTTCGCAATCACCCTATTAGCTTGAGTAGTCGTCAACTCCCCCAAATGATGCGTAAAGAATGGGACCAGTCGATTCAGTACATTCATTGCCAAGGCAGCATATTTCAGCCTACTGATGAACAAGTAGGTCCCTTCCATCTCACCTGGTAGCACCATGATGAACAAGGGACTAGGAACGTTGTTCTCCAAGTCCATTTTTCTCTTCCTCTCCGCTTCCTTCGCACGACGCTGCTGCGCAGGGGTGAGAACCGGACTGTCATGCTCCAGAGTCGGTGCCACGGCCGACTTTGGAGGTTGCTTCTTGATCTTTGTCTTCCCTTTGACAGTCACTCTGGTGAACTTATGGGAGATGTCCTCCAGCAAGGAATCATCAGAATCGGAATCCGAGTTCACATCCGCAGCTGCCACCTTCTCCACGTGAACAGGTCGGGCTTTGATGGAAAGAAACATGGACAAACAAGTGCGAGGACCAAAGGCTTTAGTAGTTGCCTGTTTCAACATCCCTGGAATCTCAACTGGACAATATTTGGCCTGTGTCAGTTCCACGAAGTCGTTATGCTTTGAAATCATAGTGAGATTCTCATCCTTAACCGGACCCACGGCCTTAACGCTGATTGTCCCGTTCTGAGCAGCCTTCCAATTGCTAATGTAGTGTGTGACCGCGCACCATGGGAAATCTTTCTTAGGGGTAGACGGGTGCAGCCATAATCGTAGTTCTCGATCCGCTTGCTTAGTGTCCCTCGATCTGACATAAACGTGCCACATCATGCATCCGGGCGATCGTTCTTTCCACTTGCTTTGGCCGTTGTAGGGAATGTTTACCCATTCGTACCGCAGGCAAATAACCGTCTTCCAGTCAAAGTGTCGCATTAATTCTTTCTCCATGGCCCTGATGTTAATTTCCTGTGGATAGAAGCACAGAGCCCCAATCTTTTCGATATCGCCAAACTGTAGAACCGATTCATAGCAGCCCGCTCCATACCCTTGCGGACGCAATTCGCCGTGTAGATATTGGCGAATTGTTCCTGCCGCCACCTCAACCTCAAAACCCACTCTCATCCTTGTACAAAGCTTCTTTTTGCCTGGCTTATTGGAAGTCGAGGCATATGACATGTTGCCAAAAGACATGTCCAGATACTTGGACAAGCTCCGGTAATCGGGAATCAGCCGTCAAAGATCCGCTTCCGTTCGGATCCACTGCTTAGACTTCTTGTAAGCGCTGTCAGACAAGGGGAGAAAGCGAATCGTCTCCTCCGCGTTCTTTAGGACGTCTGCCAGCGTATCCAGAATATGGTTCAAGATGATAGAGGCATGGGTCGTATTCCCCCCTTGTTGACCTTGATAGCTGTACGCCATTCCCAGTTCAACCAGGATAGCCTGACCGTCCATGCCGTCCAAGTTGACTTGTCGCAGCCCATCTAGGCGTTCTTCCAATGTCAAGCTGCGTTGTAGTCTTCGTTTGGCCTTAGAGCTTTGTGTCGTGGAAGTGGTGTCCGTTTTTGGTGCAGTTGGTGTGGTTGATTGTGAAGCAGACGCTGAATGTGTACGTTTAGCACTGGGTTCACTCAAAGAGCTCCCGTCCACATCCATTTCTGTAGACGGAGCGACCACTGAAACCCTGTGGGACCGTCCCTTCTTCCTCGACGGAGATGCCAATTCAGGGTCCTTGTCTTCACCAGTAACACCGGTCAGTTCGGAAACTGCCTCATCCGTATTCAGGCCCATGTTGTTGGTGTCTTTGTTGTTTGCAGTATCGGTAAGCTTGTAAGTACTTTCCACAAGAATGACAGAATCCTTGGTCGATTCGTCAGTATCCTCGTCATCCTCCTCCACCTCGCCCTTGTCATCGTCGTTGTCGTGGGTGCGATCCTCACCAGAATCAAGTTTGCCGTCTATTTCCATGTCGTTCCTCCTGTGGTTTGAGTTGTCGTCAACTGTCTTGTCAGAGTCCCACCCATTGGGTTGGCCGAACTTATTGACAAGGCCAGTGTCCTCGTCGCCCATTGGATCATCTTCCTCCTCAGAATCTTTGTAGTCAGGATCAAATATCTTTTTGACCCCCTTGTGAATATCCACCTTATTAGTTTTGTCGTTGGGAAATCCCTTAATCACCTTCAATTTTATTTCTTGAATGCAAGAGATTGGGGATCCCTCGAGAAATTTGTCAAAAAGCATCGTCCATGGGTGATCAAATATGGAAGCGCACATCAACCAGAACTGCACCAGAGGAGTCTCGTTACGTAGAGAGGGATTTGTCCGATTGTCCCTCAAAAAATAAAGATCTTCTTGTGGCACTTTGGAATCGTTCACGAGGCCAACATCAAAAAAAGAAAACGGAATCTGCTGGGCAACTTGCAATGCAATCGCTCTCACTTCCCATGTGTATTCTGTATTTGTTTCCACATTTCCCAAAGCGTCATCGTCAAAAAGCGAAATTAGGAATTTCAACACCCGCCGCCAATCGTTCGCATATTGAGCGAATAGCATGTTAACCCTGACTTCAACTGAATAATTAGCGTAGAGGTCCTTGAACGGGCTGTCAAACCTTGGGAGCGCTTGGGTCCACCGATCATTATGATTTTCCATCCATTGATTGAAAATGGAGTTGCCAAACGAAATCTTAGTTGAATTATAGTCGTAGCCAATAGCAATCAATTCATGAGTAGATAAGCCAAAGTCGATCAGTGGTGGAAGAGATGCAATAAGCTCTTGAATCTCCGAATCATTGTTGACACTAGGATCCCTATCCTTAGGTTGACGTAAATCAACTGCAGATGCATTTTCCAATCTTTTCTTTTCGCTCTTTTTGGCGACAGAAACCGATTTGGGTGTGGACCCGCCCGCCTTGTTGGCAGTCGTTGAGACAACATTCAGTGATGTAGACTTCCCCATTGTAAAACAGTGAAATGCCGTTGAATTGATAAAAACTTCAGCACGTTCTACATAGACTCTAGTACTTAAGCTACGAAGACCGTTTGCAAGTTCCGATCGGTTCGGTGCTTTTTGTTTTTCGTTTTTCGTTTTTCTATAAAGTATACCTAGACACAGGAGAACTATTTGTTAGAAGTAAGCGATCCACTGTCGCCTGCAATCTACCTGTTCAATTGACTGCGATTTAGCTGTCCAGGTATTGTTGCCTTCTAAGTATATGCATTTACAGTATATAGAAGTATACAGATCTATCAGAGATCCTACTTTTTCAACCAATTCACTCGTTGCTTGCAATATATTATAAAAAAGTGAGAACAGTCTGTCGACTTTTGACTTTGACTCTTTCTTCTCCAGCTCAGTGGAAATTCTCAGAATTCTCTCTACATCCGCCTGACATGCTGCAAGTTCAATCTGTTTATCCGTTCATCTTCCACTGTAGTCGGTACTTTGATTAGTATCCAACTTTGGTTCTTGCTTGAATCTTGCTTTCTTACATCATCAACATGATGATTTCCATAGAAATAAATTGTCTTTTCTGACTCCCCACGCGCGATATTTTTAGTCGTATCAGTCTTCATTTTTAGTCGTATCAGTCAACATCATTTCTCTATTGTTCACATGTATTCTCTTTTTCTCTTTTCTCCAAATATGTACTTCGAAAATCCTAATATATCCAACACACTCCTGCCGTTTCATTAACATAGTTGATGACAACGGAACATCAAAGGAAGTTGCGTTGCTCCTAATCTTGTTCTCCTTGAATCAATGATCTAAAATCCAAGAACTTTTGTCCCTGTAGAGGTTTGCTCGTGAAATCTCCCCACATCTTTTCAGTTGGACAATATTCAATAGTCACATTTCCTTTCTTGACTTGATCAGTCATAAAGAAATATTGAATGTTCAAAGCTCGGATCCCCTCGCCAACTGGAACTGGTTATGGTCTTCTACCCACGGTTTGTTCCATCGCCAGGGCCATGGGTGGCAACACTACCGTCCCCGTAGCTTCTCCACACGGAGCATTCAATGGGACTATCCTCGTTCTACGCAATTGTCCGGGTGCAAACGACCACATCCCGAGCATACCGACAACGGCGTCAGCTTCT
>CAKOGP040002063.1:0-10364 GCA_933822405.4 Cylindrotheca closterium
GCCAGACATTGAACATGGACATGTGGCAGCCCAGTTCTATGTGGGACTATCCTCTCTTGTTAGCGACGTCTATGGTGTCACTTCGGATGCTCAATTTCTCCAGACATTACAGGACAACGTACGGAAGAGAGGAGCACCATCCAAACTTGTGAGCGATCGGGCGCAAGCACAAGTTTCCAAAGCAGTGAAAGACTACCTCCGTTGGCTATGCATTGATGACTGGCAAAGCGAACCGCATCGCCAGAACCAGAACCCAGCTGAACGAAGATACCAAGATGTTAAACGATTAGCCAACAGGATTTTGGACCGCACCGGTGCACCTCCTAGTCTATGGCTCCTAGCCCTTCGCTATGCATCCTTTGTCTACAACTATACTGCTGTCAAGGGTCTTGGATGGATGACTCCGATCCAAGCGCTGACCGGTATCACCCCAGATGTTAGTGTACTCCTCCGTTTCCACTTTTATGAAAAGGTATACTATAAAACAGAAGAACCGGCCTTCCCTTCTGACTCTCCGGAGTCCCTTGGTTACATGGTAGGCATTGCCGAGCACGTTGGTCATGCCATGACCTACAAGATCCTGAACCCAGAAATGAATAAAATATTGTTTCGTTCGGAAATCCGCTCTGCTTCAACCGACACTGATGCCAACAAACGTCTTCATACATCTGATGGGGAGGACTTGTCAACCCCTACAATAATCAAATCCAGAAACGACAAATCTAAAGTTCAAACCGTTGTTTATTCCAGTGACGACGAATCAGATTCTGAAGACGTTCTTGTGGAAAACAGTGACCTCATTGGTCGAACATTCCTTCTTAAACCAGATAAAGAAGGCTATGTCAGATGTGCTGAGATTGTTGAGCTTATCGACAAGCATGAGCACAACACGACCAACAAGCCTGAACATATTCGTTTTCGCGTGAGCATTAACAAAGTGAATATGATGATATCATGGCATACAATGAGATCCTAGAGCGTTTGGAAGCCGATATGGAGAACCCGATAGTTTGGAAGTTCAAGCGAATCGTTTCCCATCAAGGACCACTTTGACCTGACCATCCATCCTACATGGGTTCGACCTACAACGTAACCATTGAATGGGAGAATGGGGAGATCACTCCCGAACCACTGAGCATCATTGGAGCCGATGACCCAGTGGCATGTGCTATATACGCTAGAGAGAACAATCTACTGGGTTTACCTGGTTGGAAACGCTTTAGAAGTATAGCAAAGAAGGAGAAGAAACTTCTTTGCCTTATTTACCAAGCCAAGCTCAGATCGTTCCGTACAGCACCAAGATACACGTACGGATTCGAGATCCCGAAGGACTACAAAGATGCCCTTCGACTTGACAAAATCCACGGCAACACCAAATGGCAGGATGCCACTAAAGTCGAGATGGATCAGCTTGCCGAGTACAAGGTCTTCATTGATTTGGGGAGGGGAACCCCAATACCAAAAGGATACCAAAAGATTCGAGTCCACTTAGTCTACGCCTGCAAACATGATGGCAGACATAAAGCAAGACTCGTAGCTGACGGACACCTGACCGATGTACCACTGGATAGTGTCTACTCTGATGTTGTTTCAATTCGAGGCTTGAAGATGATGATTTTCTAGCTGAACTGAATGGACTGGAACTATGGGCTGCCTATATTGGTAATGCCTACCTAGAAGCCTACACTAAGGAGAAGGTAGCAATTGTAGCCGGACCAGAGTTTGGACCACTTCAAGGCCACTCTCTTATTGTGTCAAGAGCTTTGTACGGATTACGTTTGAGTGGAAAACTGTGGCATCAGAGGTTTTCAG
Organism: Cylindrotheca closterium; assembly: GCA_933822405.4. NCBI lineage: Eukaryota > Bacillariophyta > Bacillariophyceae > Bacillariales > Bacillariaceae > Cylindrotheca > Cylindrotheca closterium. The sequence goes on from CAKOGP040002063.1 coordinate 1,813, forward strand.
CATGTCTAGAGGAAGAAGGATTCTTTCCTTGCAAGGCAGAGCCAGATATTTGGATGAGACCAACTGCTGACGGATCCTCATACGAGTATGTGGGAGTGTATGTTGACGAGCTTGCGATGGCAATGAAAGACCCACAAGCTTTTGTAGACAAACTGATCAAAGTCTACAAGTTCAAGCTGAAGGGCACAGGACCACTTGAGTTCCACCTTGGATGTGACTTCTACAGGGACGAGCATGGGGTACTTTGCATGCACCCAAAGAAGTACATTGACCGCATGGTAGATAGCTACCAACGCATGTTTGGTCAAAAGCCAAAGACCAACGTGTGGTCACCATTGGAGAAGGGAGATCATCCAGAATGCGATACATCCGAGCTACTTGACTCTGAAGGAGTCACTCAGTATCAATCGTTGGTTGGTCAGTTCCAATGGGCAGTCTCTTTAGGAAGACTGGATGTCACTACCGCGGTAATGACTCTGTCTAGTTTCAGATCAGCACCCAGAGTTGGTCATTCGAACCGTGCAAAGCGGGTTTGTGGCTACCTAGTAAAGTTCAAGGAAGCTTGTATCCGTTTCTGCACTGGACTACCCGATTACAGCGATGTCCCAGAACCTGTATTCGATTGGGCCGCCTCTGTATATGATTGTCCAACTGAAGAGATTCCAAGTGATGCACCCCCACCACTTGGGCTTGCAGTCATCCTCACTCACTACGTGGATGCAAATCTCTACCACTGTCTTTTGACAGGCCGGTCGGTTACAGGTATCATTCACATGATGAATGGGACTCCAATCGATTTCTTTTCAAAGAAGCAGTCAACCGTTGAGACTGCTACTTATGGTTCTGAGTTTGTAGCTGCCCGAACCTGTGTTGAACAGATTATGGACCTTCGGCAGACCCTGAGGTACCTTGGTGTGCCAATCAAAGGTCGAAGCTACATGTTCGGTGATAATGAATCTGTTGTGAACAGTTCTTCCCGACCTGAAGCTAAGCTACACAAGCGACATGTTGCATTATCATTCCACCGTGTGAGAGAAGCAGTAGCATCCAACATGTTATCTTTTATCCACATTGACGGTGTTCTCAACCGCTGATATTCTCAGCAAGCATTGGGGCCATCAGCAAATCTGGCCACTATTACGGACTCTAATGTTCTGGTCTGGTGATACTGCTGATCAAGAGGAATAGGTCCTCTCACTTTGCCCCATTTGGGGAGTGACAGCATTCTAATAGGAACGGGACTCGTGACTCGACCTATAGGATTACCAGGTTGAAGTGTAGCCTGTGCCTTGCACGCGTCGCACGTGCGTGAACCGCTACACACCATTGATTTAGCGTAGAGAATGCTGAGTCATCAGCGTTCTGCGATAATTCTAGAGATTTGCGTGGAAAAGTGATGAACGATCGCTTTTCTCACTGCACGTTGTTTTACCTGAATTGATCTCTATCATCTTGTAGAATAGCAGTCGCACTATAGGCTTTAAGTCTATCTATCTACTTTCATTTATTTCTGTCACCCCGAAGTTCTCGAGTTCAAGAATCGGACTAGAGCTCGGCAGGAGAACATCAACCAGAGATTGAAACGTTTTCACACTATTGGAACTCGTTTTTGTTATACTGGGGACAAGCATGAAGTCGTTTATACTGCCTGTCTCGTTTTGGTTCAATAAGATATTGAGAATGGCCGTCCTCTGAATAGCGTCATCTAGTGCAATTGTACTTTGTTTCTCTATTATTTATAGTTTGTATTGTTTTGTCTTTTGGGAAAGTTCCCTAAAAGTACCCGGCAAATTCCCTAAAAGTACCCGGGAAATTCCCTAAAAGTTCCCGGGAAGTTCCCTAAAGTTTCCCTTTTTTCCCGGGTGTCCGTCCAGACAAACGGGTCATACGTCATACTATAACGTTCGTCTTGTCCGCGCGAAAACACGAAATTTCGATGATCGGAGAATCTCGAAATACACGTTTTTGCCACACGGTCCAGCAGGTTCTTTTCTTGTTTTGAAAAGGTAATGGACAAAGATGCTATAATAGCTAAGGGGTCTCCACTGAGACTTGAGGGTTAACCCGAAACTAGGCACTACGCAAAAAAAGATATTGAGTTCTGGTGGCATCAACCTGGTCCGGGGCGAAATTTCTGCACCCTAGGGTACTGATATAGACACGATGGGTTTAACACTCGAAACCAGTAGTTCAGTTTCCGACGATGTCACAGAGGCCCCTGGGTCAAAGACGATGAGCAGATGGAATGCTCTAAGACCAGAGAACGGAGTGGAGAAACAGCATCTCAGGGAGAGAGAAGGCAAGAAGAATGATGAGAGTTCTGTTAGCTACAAGCGAATTGTAGGTCATCAAAGAACCAACAGTACAAGTCATGCAAAAACGAACAGAACCAATTTCGACGAAAGAACATCATTGATCGCTTTGAGAAGACTCCTTCAATCATATGAACAGGGATTACAGGAGGAATCATTTATAGTTTCCGAAGTTACAAAAACCTTAGGAGGCTATGAAAAGTTTTTTCGTGGGTTGCCATCCAGGGCAGCCGATTCAGAATTACTACTCGTCCTGTGCAAACTCCTTCGGATAAATGATTCTGTAGTTCACCGAACACTGGAGCGACTCATTGAGTCGGTGCTGGAGGATGGATGCAGCCTCCGTTCCAAGATAGAGGTTGCAATGTGTATTGACGCACTCAGCAAGAGCTGCTACCAATTTCCCTCGGACTCAAGTGTTCGAAGATCGCTGGCCGTCATTGTGGCTGATTGTGGGCACATTCTTCCGGCCGAGGATTTGGCCCAAAACATCGTGGCACCCCTTCTATTGCCAAATCTTGAATCGATGAACTCTAATCGAATGCTATTCACAAAGACTTGCAAGGCAATTTCTGCTCTGCTTCTCAACCAAAGCCATAAATCAGCCATTATTGCGCCATTGGTAAACGATATTGCGCCGGACGGAACAGAAGAAGTAGTTGCTAATCCAATACGGCAACGGCTATTCTCATCCTTAGAGCGGCATCTCGTTGGACGACATGTAGGAGCTCACTGGAGAGTAGAAGCGTCCTGTCACTTGCTTACTGACATTATTGATTCCACGATCAAGGTTGACAGGAGTTTGAGCCCCGACGCTAGAATCAGCCTTCGTCTATCGCAGACGCAAGACTTTTTCCTTGAGTCTCTGCATGAGGCTAATCATCCCGTCTACATCACAGCAACGTGTCTTCTGCGATCGTTGCTTCGATATGATCTACAATTAGGCAATGGTTCTATTTCCCAACCGATGCTAGACCTGCTGTCACGGATACTTTTCGATCCGGAACATTCTCAGGCTCGCAGAATCAACCAGTGCTCTTCGGCCAAAGATCGCGGATATGTATTTGGGAAGTACTTGGCACTTGTCCATTCATTGTGGTTGGACAAGTCTATCGACACGGAAGCAGGTAAAGCAACCCTAGAATGCCTTGCAGAAATTGTATCGGCATTGCCCTGGGACCGCTGGATATCTGGTGATAAGCTTGCGGGAAGTGGGCCCGAGTCAGGGCTTTGTCGAAGATCCACAAACTTTCTCCTAGGCTTGACAAATGTTGCAAGTGTTGTTGTTTCCAGTTGTGATGAAAAGTCCGTCGCCACAACAGCTTGCCTTGTAGAGAGCTACTTATACGCCACCAAGGCAGGGCATTATGAGCTCTCGCAATTTTCGATGAAACTGTGGTCGACGGTTGCAGAAGCATCGCTTTCTCACCCTTCTGTACTGGTCAGACAAGAGCTCGTATCTACATTGGTTAAGAGCTGTGGGGGTCAAATCAGACCGGACGGGAAAACAACAACAATGTATGAGCCAGCCCAGAGGTGGCTCATGAGCAACTCTTCGGAACGCTTTCTGGATGGTCTCTTTATTATAGTTGGGCGTGCTTCCTCTCCTTCTCACCCCGCAATTAAACTCTTATCTTCAATCCTTCAGGGCTGCCCACGAATTGGGTCTTCAGATTGCTGGAAGCGGTGCAAGATTTTGTTTTCATCTGTTGATGAGATTGATGCAAGTATCAGTTGGTTGGTCATTCTTGATGCGGTAATCTCTGGACGAAGAGTGTTTGATGACTGCAGCTCTTCGATCGAGCCAATCAAGGAAGTAGTGTTCAAGGCACTCTCACTATCTTTGAACAACTCCTTTGTTAAAATTCAATGCTTGGGTTTGTCACTGTTTGGGTCATTGTCAACGAATGACTGGAAACAAATGAACTTTGGATATCGGAACATAAGTCTTCTATTGAGCTCAGCTCTGAATCTATGCAAAGACGGAAACCATAATGTACGAAGTTCGGGATGCAAAGCCATTGGTCAATTTTGCACATGCTACATACCTGGTGCCAGTATTACCTTTTTTTTGACTGACAATCATCTCCGGAGTGTAGTCGATTTGATTCGCAGTAGGATGAGTCTTGCTCTTCTTGATGAGAAAGCTCAAGTGCGATCGATGGTTAGTCCTGCAACGGGTTTCCTTTGAAACTGAGTATTTCATCCTTCTTACTTTTCATTCTATCTAGGCAATGTTTACCATGGGAAACCTCGCACATGCTCTACGTGCTAACGGGGGAGGCAAGCTCCACGCAAGTGTTTTGGTTGACACGTGCACGACTGTGCAAGCAGCAATGGAGGATTCAAGTGATAAGGTATGTATTTCTTTCTTTGTCTACGTAGTGACGATAGTGGGATTTCTCAAGTTTTGAATCATAATGAAGGTGGTGGTAAACTCTATACGTGCTGCGGGACATTGGGGTTATCTTTTTGCACGTCGGAGAATCGAGGGTGGACCACAAAAGCTTGCACATTTAATCAGCGCTCTAGTAGATGCACTAGTCGCTTCTGTTGAAACTCTTTCGAACGAAACTGATTCGTTGACTTGGAAGAAACGGGGGGCGATGAAAAAGTACGGTTGCGGAGTCTGTCACTCTTTAGGTTGCATATTTGAAGGATCGGTTGACCTAGAAAACGAAAGTTTGCAGATTGCATGCACGAGGGCAACTAAACAAATGATCACCTGTGTAGAACACTTTTGGTCGCTCAGCCTGAAGCTTACTTTCTCAGCAATGATTGCGCTCGGAAAGCTAAGCAGCAATGATTTATCTCGAATATGCGAAGGGTCTGGATTTCTTGGAGCTGCAATCGCCACCTGCACCTACCAACTACACGAGGTAAGGAGTAGTTGCAAATGTTATCAGTAACTTTGGACCAAGTACTGATTTGTCGCTGTAGAATGATTGCAGACCAATACGAATTCTCAGTACAAAGCAACACCATGAAATGGAGGTGTGCCTGCTTCATCTTTTGGCCGCTGCATCTCCACTTGACGCGTCTGCAACTCTGGAGAAGGATTATTTCTCTCAGGCCACACTGTCGTTTTTGTATTCCTGGATGGTGAATTGTAACGTAAATAGTTCAACATTCGCGATCTTTGCGGTCGGGCTGAGAAGATTTCAATTTAAGTTTGTCGACGTCTCTTTGGAGCAGTCATTCATGAGTCGGTCGCTTGACGATGGCACGAGGAGTGAGGCAGCGTCAATGCATCCTGATTTTGACGATGGTAGTGAACTATAGAACAACTAAGAGATATATTTATATTGTCTCAGTTCTGCGTGCACACAGCCAATTATGTATTTACGATTTCACGAAACACTCAGTTTATCTCTTGCATGACCCAAGGAGGACATCCGACAGCAGGAAGATTTTCTTGTGGTGCTGCACAACTGGCAGTTTTTTCGTCCCATGTGTTCATAACGCAATACCATTCACCATTATTGCACCTTTCAATTACATTTGACCTGGCATCCATGATTCGTAGAATCGCTCGCCACTTTCCGCAAGATGGATTACAGCAACGGATCCACTCATAGGGGTCCTTCGAACTTGAGGCAGCAGCACGCTTTTTTCCTCTCGTGAGGGTTGGCTGCCTAGACTCATACGCCTCGTTGCATTGCAATCGTCTGACCCATACTCTAAGATGTTTCCGACTGCGGGAATCAGCAGCGCTTTCAGGAGTGTGAGATGCATCATATTCCTCCTCTGGTGCAGAACATTTGGCACGTTCAGGATCATTCTTGTTCATCGAACAGTACCATTTTGGTGGTAGCTTTCTCTCATCGACTACACCCCTAAGACGGCGCCACTTTCATGAAAAAACACACAATTAGCAACAAAGCGTGAGATAAAGAAGCGTGCGAAATTGCTCTCACCTTTCCGCATTTGTCGCACTCTACCCAGGTGGAATTGCTGCTGCCCGTAGTCTGTCCAAAGATGGAGCTTTCGTCCCTCTCAAATACCTTTTCAACTGAACCGACATTGCTCTCTTCATTACTCGTGTCTTGGTCAACGTCACCTGTCACGGAGGGCAAGGCGCCAATGAAATCGTCGTCCTTCGATCTTTTTCCTTTCTTCTTTTTCTTGCGTCCAGCACGCCTTCCGTCAGGATCATCAGTGCCCGATCCAGTCGAAGCACTACCACCATTAACACGTTCCAACCAGAGATGCTTCCGTGCGGCCTGCATGAGATGATTTCTATCCAATCGGATGGATTGACCTTTGTAAGTGTGCTGGTGGTCATCATCGTCGGAATCTGTATCAACGATAGAACCATTTGCGGAATACTGATCTTCTTCTAATGCACGTCGCATTTGCTCGTTCACGGCAAGTTGAGCTGGACTTAAACCAGCGTCGCGATCAGAAACAATGCCTTTCCTAGACTGTTTCCGACTCTTCTTAGGACGACCTTCTTCTCCTTTTTCCTGTTGCATCAATCGATGAATTGCGACACAATGAAATCAGCAACGGAAGAAAAGATCCTTATTTCAACACAGTTCCTTGATTTTGCTCACCTTTCGACGTGATTTGGCCTTTTTTGGCTTCCGAAGATGGCTCTGATCTCCGTCGATAACTTCTTCCCCTAATGGTGTTGTCTTTCGTTTCTTCCTTGTCTTCTTTGTCCTCCCTTGCTCGTTCGGTGCAGCATCTTCTTCGGGAACTGGTGAAGAATGGGGGGACGATCCTGTTCCAAACGATCCCGTGTTGGAGACTGGGGATGCACTTCGTTCCATGTTTAAAATTTCAATGACATGAAACTTCCTACGGTACAGAAGGTACCTTGTACCTTTCTGCAGCACGCAGCATGCAGCGGGGTCATTTTTAGCGTATGACATACAAACGCGAATCCATTGCTGTTGACAACTTCGAATGCATTCCTGCTCAAAGGTGCATTTGTTTTAAGGCCAGGCAGACATACCTGAGACTGGTTGGCTCGCTGACTGAAGCCGACATTTGTACGTGCGCGTTATGCGTACGTTGAGCGATAGTTTGCTTGGATGTTTTCACATCAACACAATTAATTTTAAGGCATCAAGGTTTTACGATTATTCTTGTTGTCAATGCACACCCTTTAAACAGTTTATCAGCTCCCATCACTCTACGATTCTGTTATGATGCTACTACAGCCACGACTAATGCTCTGTATAACGCATTTTCCTTTGAAGTCAATGCCTGAAACGACAAGACGCTTTGATTTGCTGAAATGAGCCAAAATGAGCCGAAGACGATTGAATTTTCCAAGAAGTCGACCAAGACAAAAGGCTGAAGAAAATCTACTGAAGTCAGTGTTTTTATTCTCGATAAGAGCAAGGCTTGACTGGTCACGGCAGAACCCACTGTTGTATCAGTAATGTATTGAAAATTACAAGCGATGCATTGGATTCTTGAGCCACCAGACCAACCCTGGCTGGAAGATGATGGACGACAATTTCTATGAATACGTCCCCACCACTCTTTGCCACACCTGCGGCTGACCTCAAATTGATGACACTACTGCTGAGCATCCGGTTGATTCTAGGACTGAACTTGACTTCCACGCCAATGTAAATGTGCTTGGATCCAGTGGTTCTGTTCTGAGTGATACATACATCGGTCCGACCTACAATCCCCGAATATGCTGCATAGGAACATCCCAAATTTTGATGCTGCCCTACTACTACATGACGAGGATGACCTGTTTGTCTGATCCCTTTTCTGATCATCATCCAATCAAGAAGTTTTGATGAACACCTGTGCATTCAAATGAAGCTGCATGGCATATACTAATTGTCACTTTTTAACGATGCTGATCTCATCATATTGACTTGGTGACCCCAGATGAGTCGATCTGACAAGTCTTCCGGACTATGCTCGACTTAAAGATCATTTTTCCAATTCTGACGGCGGAGATGTCGATGCTCGGTACCAACCCGAGCTTCTGCTATCAGAGATTGAAGATGATCCTGCAATGACTATGTGTGCAATATTATATTTGAGAACTGATGAATGGACATTGAGAAATGAGTTTGTTCTAGAGGAGGCTGACGATGAAGAAGACCAAAATACCAATCCTTCAATGTCAACCTTGCCTCGATCTCAAGTATTCTGTGTGAGCGCACGTTGAGTAATTGTCTTACTACTTGCCAAGAAGGTTCATCACAGATGGCGTCATTGGATACAGTACACACCGATAATGCTAATGATGATATCTTTCTACCT
>CAKOGP040002064.1:0-10347 GCA_933822405.4 Cylindrotheca closterium
TTGGGAGGTCCGCTTGCCCATAATCTTCAGGCTCCAGAATGGAGCAGTCTTCCCAATTGAGGCCAAAGCATTCAGCTGAGCGAAGCCAACCCAGCCAAAGGACCAGGTTAGCTAGCCCCGCTAGAGCAATGTCTCGGCGTTGGACGTCAGAAGTGGCTTCATAGAATTGGCGGTCCAAGAAGTGATCCAGAGCTCGAATGTGGCGATCCAAAAGGGCCACAGATGGCCAGGAGTAATCCCCCATTCGTGCTACCATTCCCTTTGCAAACAAGTGGAATGACAAACCATCCGTCGGTCGACAATCTTGATATAGAACTTTGTTGTCTTGTGACATGTATGCATTTTGCGGAGTGTTGAGGGAGTCCAGTGATAACCACTGGGAAGCGGCCAATCGGAGGGCTCGGACCACTGTGCCAAAGCTGATGGGAGTTTGAGCACCTCGGTCGTGTTTTTTGGTGGAATGGCGGAGGCTGTACCATTCCTGACACCACATGAGGGGGATATCAGGGCCGGAAGGGGCTCCAGCAGAGCGGTGGGCTTCAATACTTGTATGGCAAAATTGGTCTCAAATTGGCGGATAATACTCAGTTTCGACTTGTAGCTAGCGTGGGTTCCTTTGGCCCATGAGGAGATGATGTCCAACATCTGATGCGTTCCAACATCAAGAGGAGGAGGTTGTCGGCACAAACTAATTCATGTTGTAGGTACTGTCGCACAGTGCAGGCTTCGCAGACAAAGTTGGGCCAGGTGGCGTGGCGGCGGAAGGTCAAGCCTTCATCGCGGAGGCGGCGAGTCTTAAAGGGTTCCCCAGCTCGGAAACAGTCACGGTGGTAGGTGGAGCCACAGGCACGGAATCGGCCGAATCCCTTAGGCGGAAAGTTATCAAACCAAAAATGATGCATGCAGCGTGAATTTTTCCACGCTGGACAGTTACTTCCGGGTACCCCGTTGAGCTGCATCCATTTTGGCTCAAGCTGGACGATTGTCCATGCACGGTGCATTTTGAAATCGAACGATTTTGATTGGCCAATTCTCAAAAATGGTTTCGAAGACCTCAACTCACAATTCACATCAAAATAAGAAAAGACTTCATAGTACTTGATCTTCTGCTCTTTTCACTAGTTTATCATGACTAATGCCGTGTCAATTTTCGCACTAGACTCTGATAGCGAGGACGATGATAACCTTCATTACAACATTGGTTTGAACAAACAGAATTACAGCGCGAAAACAGTTGTAATATGTACGGAATAGACTGAAACGGCAAGATGTGTGCATCTACTCATACTATACTCCAACGTAGACCGCAGGCACACTGTTCGATTTCTTTGACTACATTGTGTTACAGACGGACAAAGGCCGAACGGCCTTTGACCGTCAAAAGTTGTTGTCGATGCGCCCAGGCAAATGATGCCCAGTTTATCGACTGAGATTGAATTCACCCACTTGTGTCGTGGTAATTCAAGTTGCAGAAAAAGACGGCCGCAATCAAAATCGTGAAAAAGTGGTGTGCCAAACGGCTTGTCAATGTAATCGTGTCAAACAAAATGCGCAACCAACTTCACCTTCGAAACGAATCTATTACAAGAGAAGAGATGAATAATAATATGAAGTCTGGGCAATTTTTCTATGAACAGGTTGTGGAGATATACAACGATCCGACCCAATGCACTGAGCCCATTAGCCCAGAGATCGACGATTCTCCACTGGATGAAATACAAGGCACATTCCATTGGACGGAAGCAAAAGCGAAGTTCAATTCAATTGTCAAACTGTACGAGTCAGCGCGAAGGGTTTGGAAGACAAGTGGCAACCACGGAGATTTTGCTGAATACACCACTGCGGATTACCTCTTGCATCTGCATGCAGCCGTCGAGAAATATCCCGGCTGCTTGAGTCAACTTTGCAGTAAGTGGTTGAACACTTTCTTGTTATTCCTTTTTTGAAATCGAACCTTCTTCTGTCTGTTCCTTTCATAGGTAAACTCCCAGAAGAACACTTCAATGAATCAACAAATGGCTCCAAAGCAATGCCTCCGCGATACCAATCTGGTAACACAACAAGAGAGAGAAAGCGGAACTCGGACACTATCGAATTCATCCATTCGCCGGAAGTTGTTGAGCTAAGCAAGAAGAAGATGAAATTACTGGAGGAACAGTTTGAAAGGCAAAAAGAAAAAGCCGCGGCAAAGAAGAAAGAGAAGGAGGAGAAGAAGAAGGAAAAGGAAGAGAAGAAGAAGGAAAGGAAGGAGAAGGAGGAGAGGAAGAAGCAGAAAGAGAGAACTGAAGTCTTGTCAAAGAAGTTCATCTGATTGGTTAGATTCACTGGATTCGTTTTGAGAGTCACTGCATTCATTTTGAGAAACGTGAGTATCCTTCATTCGAGGTCGCAACCTGGCAGGTCGCTCACTGTGAAGGTACCCAAGGTTGTCTCCAATGAATTCGTTGTAACCTTCCAATCGATCGATCGCAGCAATGGTTCTGAGTTGTGCCATACTTTCAGTTCCTTGTAGTTGTATTTTTTCGATTTCTTGCTGGTCAATAACAAAATTGTGAAGTTGCGAAGCAACTTGGATAATCTTTATGTTTTTATCCATCTTGAAAGAAAGCTTAGTCCGAAAGATGCGCCACTTTGTTGATAAGCGACCAAAGGACATTTCGATTCGGATACGGAGTTGTGACAGGTAGAAGTTGAAAGTTCTCTTCAATTCTTCATACCTCTCTGCACCGCTAAAGGGTATAACAAGACTGTCAGAAAGTTGGTAAGCGTTGTCGCCTCCAACAAAAGCTTCATTCGGTAAATTGTTGATCCATTCTACCAGATTTTCACAACGGGCGACTGCTCTGGCATCGCCTGTTGATCCCGGAGCAGCGACAGTGAAGTAAATGTAACGTAGTTTCGCGTCACACATTGCTTGTACATTCAGGCCGTAGACATGGTAATGACCACTGAAGTAATCTACGACGCTCAGCTATCAGAATTCGTCGTTGGTTATGATGCCATGCAATTCAACATAACTGTACTTGCTATGCCAAAATAAAATTATAGTTGGAAAGTAATTGATGTACGACCAATACGACTACCATATGGATGAGGTGCATGCATGCACCATTTTTCCGGTTTCGCGCTATCGACTTTAAACACGCGTGCAGGGTGCAGCAAAAAAAATGAAATGCACTGCACGCTGCATGCTGGACGCGAAACGTGGTTCGATAACTTCCCGCCTTAGCTGAAAATGTGCATTGAAGCCGTGTCTCAATCTCCTTGCGGCTGAACCCTCTCTGGCAACCCGCGCGTAAGTGTGGCTTGGGCGGCATGCCAAGAGGGGGCGGCAGTGGGAGTCTTGTCCAACCTAGAGTTGGGATTGAAGGAGAGAGTGTGAGGCGCAATGTACAGAACAACAATTGGTATCGGCAGGAGGCGTAGGTTGGTCTTGTGCGGGTAGATGGTGTCAAGTTCGCGGACGTAACGAGACATGTGTCGCCAGGAAGCTTCAACAACTCTGGGGACAAAGAGCAGCGCGGAGGTGGTGAAGGGGCATTCAACCCACGAGTTGAGCAAGAAGGTGAGGAGCTGGCGGGCCAGCTCCGGCGGTGGGCACCATACTGTGGTTTGGTGGAGGCAGAGGGATGCTGTCCAGGGTTGGTTCCAGGATCTGTACTGCGTCAAAGGGGCCGATTGTGGAAGGTGGGTCCACACCAAAGTCATGTCAAAGGGGACTGGATCAAAGATAGCCTGAGTCAGTCTATCAGAATCCATGATGTTTTGAAGTGCCGACATCCAAACGCCGCGACTGAGGCCATCAGTCCCTTGGGTGATCAACACTCGGCCTGGTACATGGACAACTTGGAGGACACATTGTAGGTCCAGTTCAAGAAGTCTGATCTCGCTAATCAATTTGTGGAGGGAGCGTGTTCGGGAAGAGCCTGTGGTGGCAATCCAGTAAACTCCCGAGTTGTCAGTGAAGTAGAAAACGGTAGTCCCAATCACCTGGTGGGCATGGGGGCTTTCTTTGATTCGAAGCAGGGTCTCTTTCAGGGTCGCTAACTCTTTCCATACAGAAGGGAAGATGTAGATGGATGGTTTCCATTTTCCTCGCCACATCTCAAAGTCACAATTTGGGAGTTGTATGGTGCCCCCGGTGCCAGTTCCACTTCCGTCTCCAAAGGTTGGAACCAGTGTTGCAGCTTCCCATCCTCTGACAAAGCGTCCTTCACTCCGAGTGAGGAACTGTCGCCACCAATGGAGTTCGTCGAGCACCTCCGAGTTGAGGAAGGTGGTAGTGTAGTAGGGTGCCGCTCCGTTGCCAAGTCCTGGTGGGTGGACAATGGTGTGGAACTCTTTGAGATGCGTATGTCCCAATCGCCGGGGAGTTGCTTCTGTAAGAGACTCCAAAACGCCGACTGCAACCGCAAGACCAAGACGGGACCACCTCTTGTGCTTTGGAGATTGGATCAAGTAATCACATATGGCCAGTGCCCTTTCTTTCTTGGCTTCTGGGATTCGAAGGCAAGGGACAGCTGTGGTGTCAAAGAGGAAACCACAGTACTTGACAACTTGCTGAGGCGGTACCAATTTCTTTGGGTGAAAGAGGAATCCACAGTCAACTGCCGTGTCCAAGAAGAATTGCAGCCCTCGGGCTGTCTTTTCGTGCGTGGGCCCATGGATGAGGAAGTCGTCCACCCAGACCCAGATGTGCACAGCTCCTCCATCGTTGGAGGTCAAGATGAATCCATAGCCAAGCTTGGGATCGAATCCGTTGGCTTGTAGACCCGTCCAGTAGCAGTTAGCTCTGGCTTCACCTTGGAAAACGCCAAATTTCTCCTTCACAAGTCGGACAAAGGCGAGACCGATTCGGCAGGCAATGGCTGGACTGTTGCCGGCTCCCATAGCTAGCCCATAGTAGGTCAGGAGCTCCGCGGTCTTAGGATGAAGGAGACCAAGGTACGGTCAGTCATCTGGGTGTGTCGGAAAATTGTAAAAGAACTTGGACAGGTCAACCACTGCAGAGTATCCTTCAGTGTACATTTGGTCCACAATGTGAGCAATCCTGGGCATGAAGACAGGGTCCTGCCCAACACAATCGTTCTGACCACCCCGTAGCATGTCGGCAATTACCCGCCATTGTCCCGGTTGGCCATCCTTCCCGACCACAAATAGAGGGGCGTTGGTGAGGACGGTCAGTCCTTCATCGATGCTTGGAAGTACCCCAAGTTCAACAAGTTCGTCCACAAATTGGACAGCAGCCTCTAGCATTTCTTCATCCATTGGAGCGTTGGGTCGGAGGCAGGGATCTGGCTGTTTCAGGAAATTCTGGCGTGCCCCATTTCGTAGTTCCCCCCAGTGCTCAGACGGGAACTCCCACCATAAAAGTTGAAGTCGTTTGGGGTCCGGTCCCTCTGAGTTGTAGTTGTTCCGGTGGACGGCTAGTCGTTGGATGCCATCCCAGTAGATGTTGTCTGGTTCCGGATAATGGTCAGCGGCCCAGGGGAGGTTGGCGAGTCGTAGTGTGTGCCAGGGGCTACCCAAGGAAAGATCTGGGGGATGCCAATTGAACACATCGTTGTCGAGTGTGATGGTGGTTCCCGGTCTTTGGTCCCTGTGTCGTTTTCCCGGGTGCAGAAGTTGGGTGGCTGAATAAATGTTGTAGCGAGAAAGACAGGTGTTCCCAATGGAAAAGTGATGTAGTTCGTTGGAGGCTCTTGTGTGACAGCTCAGTTTCGCAGCCTTTGGGGATGCCCAGTCCCTGTGCAACTTCTTCCTTCATGAGTCGTCGAACACCCTTCTCCGTTTTGATCCATGCTCCTATTTGGTTAGGCATCGGGTCATGTAGGGAGTGGGGTGTGTGTGCACTGCCAGATTGGGAGTAGGAGTTGCGCGGTACCAATCCCGGTGGCGTGAGGAGATTTCCCATAGGTCGGATCACAGACAGATCTCGATCTAAACTGTCCCATGTCCATTGTGCCCGACAATCAATTCTTGTCCGAACCACCAGTAGCCGTTCTTGGGTGACGGCACCTCCTATTGCTGTTGCCTTGATAGTACGGCAATTGATATTGTAGCCAGCTTCTCTCCATCTAGTAGTTGTAGGTTTGCTTGTTGGTCCGTACTGCCACAAAGTTGGGTCCGAGCGCCAGGATTCAATGATAACCTTTGGTCTGTGTGTTTGGGAGGCACGGAATCCACCATGTCCTCCCATGGTTCTCGATTGGGGCCGCCACTTAGTCAAGTGTAGTGGCCTTTCTCGATCACCAAAAGATCCACCGGATGAGTGTCGAGGAGCCCTTTCCATTGACGGTGGGGTCCATAGAGCACCACTGGTGGGTCCTTCAAGTCTGTTGGAACAGTCTCCCCATTTTCTCTGATGGAGAATGTTACCTTCATCTTGGGCCATGCATAACGCATGACTTCACATCCACCTCCTATAATGCCCAGGGTTTCCAGTCCTACCGAAGTTGTTGCAGCTACCTTACGAATCTCTACTCCCACCGTTGCTGCACTTGCCATGACTCCATCTGTACGAGTTTGCTCACCTTCCAATTAAACAAAAATACAAACAGAACAGTCAGCTATAACGGATTAAATTGATATTGCTTTCACAAGTGTGGTGGTGGTGGTGGTGGGTGTTGATCGTAGGTGGCAGTTCGGATGATGGATGACTGCTTCATTTGGCTTGATGTGTGATGTGTGCATTGTCCCCAAAGTAGAGACCTTTTGGTCGTCCCTTCGGAATAGTTGTCCCCAAAGTAGACTGCCTTTCGGCCGCCCCTTCGGATTTGTCCCCAGAGTAGACCAAGCGGTCCCTCCGGAATTTTGCTTCAGAGTATACCACGGGTGTGGCACCTCCGGTGGTTGCCGGTTTCTCCCCCGGTTTAGGATTTCTTGGGCCAGTTGTCTGAGACTTCCTTGATAATATCTCCAACTGGGCGCTCTTTGTTTGCTAAGACGGCAGTGGCAACTTGTTCCGCCGCGACCTTGGCCCATGAGCCGGCATGCCTTGCCAGGGGGCAAACAGTCTTGTTGTGCTCCAGTTTCAAGGCAGTGTGCATGGTTCGACTCTTGCATTGAGAACACTTTTTGAGGGTCGAATCTCCTTCCTTGTCCTTGTCCTTGTCCTTGTCCTTGGTAGGTTCCCGGCCTCCTCGACCCTTGGCCGCCTGAAGAGATTCCAACTCCCTTTGGAGCTTCTGATTCATCTTGTCGACCCTTCCAATGTTCTTTTCAGTGATGGTGTTGCTGTCAAAGTCCTTCTTGCGGGCATTGCGTAGGTAGATGTAATTTTGGAGGAGCAACATCTTCTTGCTGTTGGAGTTTGTGCGGATGTCCAGGAGATTCTCCGAGTGGACCTGGAGTATGACGTAGGCCTCCGAGTCTTCCCAGGCTTCATCCGAGCCCATATCTTTGTGGCGGATCTTGTTGAGAAGGGCCAAGAAGTTGACATAGGTTTCCTTGATGATGCGGGGCATCAGACCTCGTTCAACGTAATCTTCCACAAATTCAGTCGAATAGCCCAGTCGGACCAGGTAGTGTAGGAACTGGAAGCGTTGATTCTTGAAGGTGTCTTCTTCTTTCTTGAGGATCTTCTGGCAGGCTTCGTGGAGTTTGTTGCTGCTGGTGATGAGGCCAAGTCCATGGCGACCTTTTCGACAATAGCCAGTGTCTAGCAGGGCGATCTTGGTGCTGTCCGACCCAAAGGTTTCCAGGAGCTGGTTCATCACTTCCTCACCTGCTCCACCACTTTCACTATCACCCCCTCCTGGCGAGCACTTACCTGGTAATGCCGCCATATCGCTTGCTCTGTCCCACAATCCTTTAATTTTGGCGTTCTTGAGACCCTCCGGCATCATTGCTCGATCGATATCTAGACTTGTAATAGAAACTCCATGGATTTCCTCCTCATTGCCTTTAGAACTGTCCGCTTGGTAGCTCTTGATCGTGGCCTGGTGGAAAGCCGGCCTCAGGGGTTCTTCAGGGGATATTGCTGGAGCCGTTGATGCTGGATTGTGGATGGGGTTGGCACTGATTGGTCGGGTCCCATCCACCAGAGTTGGACCAGAAGGATGTGGTTGTTCCTGTCCCATGTTGATAGCGGACATTCGCAATCTTGCTTCTTCTCGTTCTTGCTCCATCCGTCTGGCTGCGTTGCTCATTTTATCCGCTGAGTCCTGAAGCTTTACAAAGTAGGGATGGATGGCTTCAAGGACAGATTGGAGGACGGGCTGATTGTTCTGAGTTTCAGCAGCCGCTAACTCCGGTTCGAGTATTCTGGCGGTCGTAGGTGGCTGGGGGGGAGACTTCAGAGTATTGTTACCTTCTTCAATAGTGACTTGTTTGGGCGTTGTTCCCTTCAGTGTCCTCTTTCTCGCGATGGGAACTTTCCTCTGGGAGGTTGCCCTAGTTTTCTTCCGGGTTGGGGTGCGCTTCTTCTTACGAGGAGACTGGCTTGCCGCCTTCTTTGCCTCCACTCTTGCCTTCTCCGCTTTCAGCTTCTTCAACTTTGCCTCTTCGATCTCAGCGATCAGTTCATTGATTCGGTCAAGGTCGTCTTGGTGATCGTTGTCTGAGCCATCCAAGAATTGTCCCTCAGAATCCACTTTGCTAGTATTGACATCGGTGTCATCATGCTCTTCCTCGTCGTCTGAGATGGAGAGAACCTCAGTGGAGACTCGGTTGAGATGCTCGTCCATTTCCTTCTCGGTCCGACACTGACCATATTGTTGACCGTGAATAATAAATTCCCCAGTTTCCTTGTCAATGTCCTTGGTAGATGGGACTCCTTCATACCAACGTGGGGCTGCCCGTTCGCCACTGCTTCGAAGTTCTTTATGGAGGCGGAGTCGGCACTTGCTCTTTAGCTTGCCACATATGATGTTGTCTTGCTTGCTGTTTGTCGTGGGTCCGACACATTTCACTCAACAGTGATTTGTCATGAGATGGACCCCAGCGCTGAGTGGGACCTCTCTATCCCCTTCGTAATCGGTCAACTCAGCTTGGTCCTCAGGTCCGGTATCTTCTGGCTTGGTGTCAGGTTGTGGTCCTTGAGGGTTTCTGGAAGGGGCTCCATCTGAAAGTGTAGCATCATGGTCTGAATCCGGGGCATCTTCGTTTTCATCACTGTCGATTTCAAATTGGCGATATCTCGCCGGTCGGGCCAAGGAAATGGCCGAAGCTGTTCTCGTCGAATGAGAATGGCGAGAAATGGCGGAAGTTACGCTGTCTCCCTTGCGACTCATGCCCGCGCTTGATGCGTCGGAATGTACAGTCTCCACTGGTACCCTGGTCCCTTCACGCGTCTGAGCACAAGTTCGTCCGGTATTGGGAGAAAAGAAACGTGTAACGTATTCTAGCAGGCTCATGATGACACTCCTCTCCCCTATAACTCCGATTCTTGTCTAAAAATCACCTTACCCCCTAGCAGTTAAAAATTTTCTACCTATTGCTGGAGTCTGAAGGTGTTTTGCTCAAGTTCCGAGTTGGATTGATTTGTGTGCTTTTTGATGCAGCTGCAAGTCATTCCAATTTGGGGCTTTTCGCAGGCTTTCCTCCCGTAACGTGACTGACTGGACTGCCAAGTCCCAAGCAGATATATTAGAGCGATCAAAGGCCAACGGTCGTCGCCAATCTCAAGCCCAAGATCAATCATCTATCATCTACTCACAGCTGCTTCAGACCCCCATAAATACACCCCAATAGCAATATCAATCACCGTCTATCATGTCCAACAGTAGCTACATCAATGCACTAGTACGCTCTCTCCACAATGAGAGTCAGGAGCACAACGTTGTCACGTTAAGCTCCAGCTTTGTACTTTGTACGTTCACTTTCCTACGGTGGTCATTTGAAGTATTCATGACCACCGGAATCTGGAATTCTTCTTCTCTATTTCTTTTGTAACCTTTCTATACGGTCACCTGGGTAATCCTCAGCTGGAGGGGGGGGCAAACTGGGGTTGATTCTCTGTGAGCTGTTTGAGTTCATTCAGCTGCTTGAATCGGTCTTTCAATGTCACCATTGTTTCTTTATTTGACACCTGTGGTTGCTTTCGTCTTTCCAAGGTTTGCAATTTTTCGAGTGTCAACGGAAAAATTCGTTCTAAAATTCGTCCACCAGCAGTCGGCCAAACCGATATCTACCGGTACAGTATAATATCGCTCAGGCAAAAAGTTACTTTTCGCTTTAACCGATCAGGGGTCAGATAGCCTAGGGGGCTATCCCCCCCCAAATTCAACTTCAAGCAATGAGATGACTATGATAAGACGAATTTACTAATGCAGCTTTGAATATATATTCTCTTACCGTACTAGATTATCCTGGAATATTGTTGGCAATAATGATGACTGGCCGACG
>CAKOGP040002065.1:0-10345 GCA_933822405.4 Cylindrotheca closterium
TTGATCTTGGATTTTGGACGTCCAGCAGTACGTGGCTGCATTCGTTGTCTACGAACGTATTCCTTCTCTTGTTGCACGTCGTGAAATCCTACCAACACTCGCACATACTCTTCTTCGTCTTCTTGCTGTTGTGCTTGAGCAGTTAATAATAAGTGACTGAGAAGGAGACATTGCAGTATCAAGAATTGGAATAAGTTTGTGTGCCTTAAGATCATCTTTGCATATGGTATCTTTGGTAAGCTTGAGGCGCAGTATTCCAAATCTCCTCTCTTCACAGTATTACTATTATTGTCTCACAGAAAAACGATGGAAGCCACTTTTGATATTATTTCCCGACATATGCATGTGCTTGGATTTTTTGGCGAAATGAAAATAAAAGTGCATGCCGAAAGGTGCGAGCACGCGCGGCATGTGTTTCACAAGAATGAATTTTCCTTTAGTCGGACCAGTCAATCTTGTACTTCATTTCGTCGGATCGGTTGAAGGCAATACGAATACCGGCACGGGTAGAATATGGATTGGACCTACTGGTGTCATTATGGTACCTGGTACCAGAATAGCATCCCTAGGACTATTAGTTGTCTGTCCAAGCAATAATTAGCTAATAAATCCATTCTATCTTCTATATCGTTTTTAACACTAAGCAAAAAAGACACCAAGTCTTTCTCATGTCTCCTCATCAAAGTAATCATGATTGCAGGCATATGCGGATCATTTCTATTCTACCATGAATCATATTTAGAACAACCACCGGCAAATCCACCCCGACATTGGCTATTGTCCATTTGACTCAATCGTGGCTTGTTCCGCATTCCCGAATCTGTACTTGCCCTACAAACCCAATTTTCAGTCGTCTCGAGGGAATCAATGGCACAGACCAATCCCCGACAACAATCTTCGTCGCGTTCGCACGAAAACAATCGTTGTTGACAGGTTTCCGTCGGTTCTATACTGGGTGCCGCAGTTGGTTCCATCGAAGGAACATTGGTGGGCATTTTGGATGGAGATAGTGTAGGCCCGGGAGTTGGAGGTGGAGTGGGTGGCGTGGTCGGGTAAGGTGTTGGAGCGGGTGTGGGCTTGTTGCAATTCTTGTTGACCAAATTATTGTAGGCAGCGACGGCTTGGACTAGTCCGTAACCATACTCTTGATTGGGCACTCCATTTCCTAGTCGGATAGCACTATCTCGTAGAGAGGATCGAACTTGTTCGTTGCTGCAATGAGGATTCCTCGCCCAAATCCTGGCGGCAATCGCTGCCACATAGGGAGCCGCAAAGGAAGTTCCCGATAGGGTACCAATGCTCGATCCATCCGCATTGGTCGCTAGAATGTCGGTTCCAGGTCCAACAATTTCCAAAAAGTCGTTGTATTGCGAAAAGGAAGACCGTTGCTTGTTGGAACTGACACTGCCCACGGACATTACCGAGCGATGACTGGCCGGGTAGGAGACTTTGGCATTTCCCAAATTGCCGGCAGCCCCTACTATTAGCACACCCTGGTCGTAAACTCGTTGATAGACTCGCTCTTCTGTACTGGTTTTGATATCCGTGGCCAAGGAAAGATTGATCACCATGGGCTTGTTGTTCCGCGCGGTTACAGAAGCGCACCATTCGACGGCTGAGGAAATGTAACAAAGTAGCAATTTATATTATTAGTCATAAGAACAGCAATCAGACCAAGAACAATAGCAATCCTCAAAAAACTGTTTCTGCTTACCTTGTAGAATGGCAGATACCGAAGTGACTTCCTGTCCATTCGGAAATACCTTGGCGACTCGCAGACACACTTTGGATTGCGAGGGATGTTGTGGAATGACTCCCACCATTCCCGCATCATTGCCCCCGGTTGCAAACATGATTCCTGCTACATTTGTACCATGCGGCGTCTTGATGGGGTTCCACCATTGATCCCCCGCAGCTTGACCAAAGGCTGACCCATCCGTATATCCATCGTTGCGATTGTACGGAATATCATTGTGATTGACATAGACTCCTGAATCGACAATGCACATGTAAGCAACGCATTGGGACCATTCCGAAGGTGGGACTGGAATGGCTTGATCGGCTTGAGTCATTGCGAGTCCATAGGACCTTGCTTCGGCCAGCCATCGTTCGTGAGCTTCCATGGTGTTGTTGTTGGCAGTAGGAGTCGCGGGAGTCGCTACTCGAACTTCCACGTCTTCTTCGACCGTACTAAAGGCAGGATCTTGTTTCATTTGTTCAAACTCTGCTCTCGTCACTTCCATGGCCATCCCATTGGTATTCTGGAATTCGTAGGTAATCTTGGACTTGGAACTCCCATCTCGACTTTGCATTCGTTGATTCCGTTTGTAATTGTTTCCGTCTCCTTTGTCTCGAAAGCCAACCATGATTTTGATCATTTCTTCGTCATCACCACCACCACCACCACCAGCTTCTTGTGGATTATAATAAGAAGATTGCTGTGCGGTGTCTATAGTGTCGGTACGATCCACGCCACCGTCAAAAAAATCAAAGAGCTCGCAATTAGCAACGGAAGCTAATAGACAGCCTAACAGCACTTGTGATAATAGTACAATCATTGAATGAGAATGTCGGACCATCATAATGATGCTGATGCTCGCTCAATGGGAGGGGAAGAAAGGAATAAAAAGAAAGATGAGTGACACAAGCCTAGTGTGGTGTCTTGCTAATTCTTCTCTTGTATCGCGTTCCCGTTTTTGGTTCTTGTTTTATTGTTTTGTTTTCATTATGAGGAGTTGAACTTGGTGCGGCTTTCTTGGTGTGCATTTGCACGTGCTTCGTCACAAGCAGTTTTTCCTTACTTATGGAAATTTCAAACTTCGCCTCCAAACTCGACAAAAACAAAATGTGCACACGACAGATCATGATTCAACTGTCATGCGTTTTGAATTTTGAAACTTCTTGCGCCACCAAAATTGGAATGATACGGACAACAGATGAGTATTACAGTAGAGTATCGGCAGAATGATACTTGGTCTTATATTAATAATGCTTCAACATAAAATATGCTGCTGTATTTACAATGATACAAGGATATGAAAGAAAGGGTTGCCAATAACAATGCAATCTGACTCGTTCAACGGTCGTAGTCGTCACGATGAGCTGAGGGATGCGCAATTATCATCGTGGACTTATTCTCTCCTATAGATTCAATGACAGGAATGATGGACATGATCAATATGCAAAGAGTACCTACCATTCAGCATATACCTTTTTGCACAGTATTTTAAAAGCTACCGTGTGCGGATGTTTGGGATAGTCGTGTGGATCATGAATATAGAACGAATGCAGTCTTTTTCAACAAATGTATATTGGATACGAATCCATGCGGAATAATATCATGCCATGTCTTTCTTCCTTCTCGTTCGGCCAGTTTGTTCATACCCATGACATGAAATAAATACTGCTGTAGTAAAATATACAAGTGCTGTTGCTTTAAAAGCTAGTGAAATAGCAAGAAATAGCCTAGTTAGACCAATCCAAAGAGTATCAGCCGGGCAGTAGCACATAATGGAACCACCAAAAAGGAGGACTTCCACCATGATCCGCCGCTGATAGTGGTAGCTGAACTAAAGTGATTTGGACCCACACAGACCCCTCGTTTATGACCTTCCATATTCTGACACGATAGGCCCAAGCAGCATATTCGAACGACTCTCGTCGCCGTGGTGATATTGACTCCAGCCGCCGATACCTGTATACTCAAATCACCCAGAGTTGTAAAGTCTCCGTCACAATAGGTCAACTCCACCTGACAATGAGCATCTGGATCCCCTTCCGTCACTTTGGATGAAAGTAAATCGACTGGATTGCTCACGCCCTCTTGTGGTGAGAATGTGGGACCTAGTGTCGGTCCTCTGGTAGGGTGTCGAGTGGGCTGTTTGGTAGGAGGCAGTGTAGGTCCTGGTGAGGGCACCGGAACGTCACCACAAGGCCAATACATTTTCTCTTGTATGTACTCGTTTGCTGCCCGAGCTCGAACCAAGCCGTAGCCGAATCGACTGGTCGGAACGGGGTTGGTTCCCAAGGCTTGCGCCGATTTCTGGAGGGCTTCGCGAATCTGTCGGTTGCTGCAGTAGGGATGAGCGGCCCAAATCTTGGCGGCAACTCCTGCCACATACGGTGTGGCAAAACTAGTGCCAGTGAAAAAATCCATGTCGTCTCCCGAAGTGGAATAGATCTCATGACCAGGTGCCACCAACTCGATGCGGTTGTTGGTCTGCGAAAAGCCAGACTGTTTGCGGTCTTGGCCAATGGATCCAACACTAATAACAGAGTCCAAAGATGCGGGGTAGTTGTATTCGTCCGTACCACTATTTCCAGCAGCCGCAATCAACAAGATTCCCCTATTGTAGAGTTCTTGGTAGGTATACCGGTCCGAATTGGTCGCTGCCGGAGATGCCAAACTCAGATTGATGATATTGGCACCCTTGTTCGCACACCATTCGGCAGCTTGCAAGACAAATCCACTGGTCGTCGTGTAATCGTCATCGGCAAAAATACGAGCATTCAGCAAACAAACTTTGGAAGCTTCTGGTCCCTGCGAAACAATGCCCAAAGTTCCAGCACCGTTGCCACCTCGAGCTGCAATGATACCAGCAATGCCGGTTCCATGGTCTGTTCGAGAATTTGGATTATACCAGTATTGATTGCTCGGCAGACCAAACTCCTCTCCGTCCACATAGGGTGACCCTCGGGTGTAAGGAATGTCATAGTGATTCACGTGCAGTCCCGAATCCACAATGCAAATCTTTACTTGGCATTGCCGAGCTTCACTCGCAGGAGGAATGTAATCAAACCCTTGGACCATATCGAGACCATAGGACACGCGTTCTTGTAGTTTTCTATGAGTTTTGTCTCGTAGATATGATTGCTCTTGCGATTGTTCTAGTTGTGGCTTTTGTTGACTTATTGCCTGTGGATTGGGCTTTGGGAAAGCTGCGCGAACCAATACATCTTCTTCTATGTATAGAATCCCGTTGCCCGTCGCGTCTTTGTCCTCTGCCTTTTGGGCTGCAAGCATGGCCTGATATTCATCTTCAGTTACTTCCATTCTTACTGTTTTGGTGTATTCATACTCGTGCTCCACAATGGCGGATCCAGACCGCTGCTGCCGTCTGTTGCGTACAAAGCTCGCTTCGTTTTCTGCAGAGTCAAAGCCCACAAGAATGCTTCGTCTCTTTTCTTCCGAATACATGGACGCAAATGTAAAATCACCGTCTGTTTCGCCGTCTTCTTCTTCGCCATCAATAGGTATGTGCGCAGCTGTGGCCCATCCAGTGCCATGTAAATTGCTATCTTCGTCTGTCGTTGTCGTGCTGCTGCTGACTTCATCGACAACGACAACAGCAGATTCTGCTTGTAAGGAGAAGATAATGGCGCAGAATGCTAGTAGAAGAATGTTTTGCGTTTGGTTCATTGTGGGCCGAGACTAGTATGTAGATGGAATCCGAAATACCCAATGATGGCATTGAATGAAAATCACATTTCGTCGTTCATTCGCTAGATTGCATTCAACAGACCATCCAACCGATCAAACAAAATGTGAGAGTGCAAGGATGCCACCGCATGCCCGCTCTGTAATCATTTTCATAGTACATATTTAGCTTTTGTGGTTCTGAACAGTAGGTAGTGTACTGCGCCGTCAGTTATAAACTATCGCATGACGGACGATGGCTTCAGGAGTATATTCTCACGCGGTCGCGCGCCGTCCGTTGAAATTCGGAAGATCACAGAGGAGGTGCGCTCCAAAAGGCACAATGCCATATCTACTTGCATGTGATATTGAATGTATACTAGGTATACCTTGTACTGGAGGCACAGAAAATGAAAATCACATTGCAACTATTGTGCACGACTGTTGCAAAAAACTTCAAACCAGCTTCAGCATTACCATCCAGTAACACCGTTAATCGCCCCGAGGAGACAGCAATGGCCTATCTATTTGAACTTCAAGAAGAAGACTGATTCCAGACTTTGATGGCTATGTAGGCAACAACCAAAATACCTTTTTATCGAAAAGGAACTTCCTTCATGGAACCAGTCACCATACAAGCTTGCCCAAGAACTACACTTAAATTTCTTAGTTTGGAAATGAGACGTTGTCCACCAATTCATCAGTGCCCACACTGCTCCAATCGAAAAGGCCATGGTACGACATCCTGCCTTGGAGCCGATCGATCGATAATACTGTGGGATCATAGAGCTCCATATATGTTTGCATCCATTCACTTTGGTGCAGTTTTTCTTCGATTCCTTAAACTGCCAAGTCACGACGACGACCTAGTAGTTGCCTACATATATTAACACAAACGCATCCCTTGAGATCGAACTCATCCTTGTGGCCGGCGCAAGCAGCTTTGGCAGCTTCTCTGGAGATGTGCGATTCTGTCAAGCGACGGGCATGTTCACCACGTGGATCTTCAGGAAGGTAGCACAACTCTGGGAACTGAGGTTTGGCAATCTCATGGAACAACTTGCCATCGGATGGCAAGACTTGCCACTCAAGTCCAAGCTCATTGAAGGCGTGCAAGACAGTACTACCACCATGGGCATAGGCGTTTCGAGTCCTGAAGTAACTGGTGATACCAATGAAATTTCCAAAGGAACCTTCGGTGGCACCAATGATCTTGACACCCACAAACTCCTTGAAGGTCTTGATCTCGATGCCCTGACCTGGATAGTCTTTGTCAAGGTTAGTGGTGTGCTTGTTGTTGCGAGGGCAATTGGTGCTCATAGTTGATGAGGTAATAACGGAGGCAAGTTTTCCTCTAACGCGATAATGCTCTCTAGTTCTTCTCGTGGAACATAAACTTTTTAATCTTTTATCCTTTCAGTTGGATCTATCCTATTAGTAACTCTTTGGATCTTGTAACCTCAGTGATCGGTGACATAATGATCACAATATAGGCTAACAGCTTAGTAGGCACCGACCATGTCCATATCTTGAGTGGCCAAGATATCATAGACGCAGCCCTTGCGATCAAAGTCATCCTTGAGGCCGGCACAAGCGGCTTCGGCAGCTTCTTCGGTGATATCCGATTCGGCCAAGCGACGAGCACGTTCGCCGCGGGGATCTTCCGGAAGGTAGCACAACTCTGGGAACTGAGGTTTGGCGATCTCATGGAACAACTTGCCATCGGATGGCAAAACCTGCCACTCGAGGCCGAGCTCGTTGAAATCATGCAAGACGGTACTGCCATCACGGGCATATGTATTGCCAGTGTGGAAATCACCAGTGATACCAACGGCATTTCCAAAGGACTCCTCGGTTGCCCCAATGATCTTGACACCAACAAACTCCTTGAAGGTCTTGATTTCGATGCTTTGACCTGGATAATCTTTGTTAAGATCAATGGTATACTTGTTGTTGCGAGGACTGATGGTGACTGGGTAGCCACCAAGGTGAGTCAAAGGTCCAAGGTGCTCAAAGTTGATGTGGTAGTGACGCTTGTCGATGCCGTCTTCCTTGGCAGCCGATCCTTGGACTTCAAGTATATCATTGCCGATTCGAATGGCGGCAGTCTTGATGTAGCTCCAGTACCGAACCATGTTCGTACGGAGGTGGATCTCAAGGTCCATGCCTTCCTTGTTGGCAAAGTTGTGGACCTTGGTCATGACAAGATCGCACTGTCCGTGAAACTCAAAGTGCTCGTTCTTCCAGGTGCGGACTGCGTGATGAATGAGAAAACCAAAATATATCAGGTCGAGTAGTATACAACAAATGAGCTACTTCTGGTATCGTCAAGCCAGTACTTACAATGAGGGTCGCCAGTGCTTTCGGTTGTGAATGAAGCAGGAACAGGAAAAGTAGTGTATACGTAACATTCAAAGTCGTCACGGACATTATCCAATGCAAGTTCGCCGGTGCCTGTAAAACCGGTCAGACAAATACTAAAGGGAGCTGGGCAACCTGCAGGACTTGTCCCATCGTCGTAGTGGCAAAAACAAATACCTTGATCATTAACGTCAAACCCTCGTAATCCACCCAATTCGTTGTTGGTTCGGCAAATCTCATCGCACGAAAACGGGGTTTGACCGTCTACTCTGGCAAGGTCATGATAAATCGGATTGCTACCCTCGCCCTCGATGTCGGCATTTTTGCAATAATTATCTCCCAAGTGGTTAGTACCTGGAACCTCAACATAACCATTGGAGTGTGAGACACAAGCGGCAAGGATTGCCAAAACGACTTTCGAAGAAAATTTCATTGTTCAAAATTGCACAACTATTTAGTTTTGGAATTTGTGAGGCAAACAAGAAAAGTGCTAATCCGAAAACCAAATTCTGTTGCGTGAGAAAACGTTGCGATGCACACCTGTTGTGACGTCAGGAAAGAATTTGGAAACTGCGCAGCTGCTTCGGAGACTTGACTTCTTGCGGCTTTTGTATTTTGGTTTGATCTCTGCCTTCTTTGGTTTTTCCAGATAATACTAAGGGAGTCACGGATTTGATTGCCTAATTATGAATTTGATATTGCCTACCGTATCTTGCATTTCCGATATGTGTTTGAGGTTCACTAAATTGAAAATCGAGAATCATGGCAACGAGCTTAAAAATATTCTGGCTGACGCCAGCCTTACTATAGTCCCCTGCACCTCTCTTTGGGAATCACGGATTTAATTGCCTATTTGTTTGTTTGAGATGGCCTGCTCTCTTTCGTTGCCGATATTGAATATATATGTTTGAAATTATACTTGATCCGCTAAGTATTTTTGAATCACGAAGAAGTACTTTTGGAATTAAGGCAACGAGCTTAAAAGTATTATGTTTTTGTGCAGTTTTGGCAACGGGCTTTAAAATATTCTTGCGTCGTCAGCTAGCCTTAACCGGTACCAGGTACGTGTACTGCAGTGGAAGCTACTACTTGCGTGGCCACAAATTATTTCCGTATAGCGCGTGTATAGGTGTATGGCTCTGTCAATTTCAACTTGTTGGGGATACATTTGTCTGTACCGCATCATGATAACGCCTCGCTCGGCAGCCATAGTCACAGGAAGCATTTTATTGGAAGCTTTTATGAGAAGGCCATAATTTGCGGCGGCTCGAGTTGGAGCACGAAGATTCCATCGAATGGGGTTCATTCTCTTCAGCACCATCCTTATTTCAAATTTGTGGCTGGTGTGGCATATGGACAACAAGATCTCGGTGATGGCTTGGATCACTCAAGTAAGGGTTTTTGATATTTCTTGCCACCGGTACAACAAAAACTGAAAAATTAGGGAGTACGGCGGAAAAAATATTTTTTGCACTGCTACTAGAGCCTGGTGATTACGGATTAGCCTTTTCAGACCCCAGCCAAGAGGACCCCGAAGCACAGATCTCCTTTGGGGATATGTGTTGATTGCATTTCGAAAGTTCCGACGAGAAGGGGAGATTGAAGAGGATGAAGCTCAGCAAGCGCTTGTATCGGCCATCAAGGAGATTAAACATGTAAGAGATATGCTACTGAATCTCCAAGAAATCCCAACCCGTCTCTGCTCTATTTCTCCTGGTGGGTGAGAAAGTGGCCATAAAGGTCGTACAGCATCAGATCGAAAAGGTATGAAAAGCAACGCCAGGGCTCTAGGATTGGCTCCATTCACAAGAGACTTCTAGAAAATAAGCCAAATGATGATGGGTCGACACGACGATCGTGTTCGAACTTCCTCAGAGACGTTTTATTGTCCTTGTAGGAAGTAACCACACCACACGACCGATGGCAAGCAATGGATTTGACTACTAGGTACTACCAATGTTTGTTTATAAAGACCACGCTATAGTAGCGATTGCCCGATGAGATTTCAAATTTGGAATCAGTACAGTACTAGGTACTTCAGAAGCAGCTCTCATAAAAAAAAGGAATAACCAAGAAATTACTTTCACAGGTCCTATTTACGACTCCCTCCTCGATCTGACCTGATATCTGAAAGCGCATTATATATATAGTGTCGGGTCTCATCATTTCAAGCGAAATGCAAACATTTTCAAATTGCTTGTTCGGTATAGGATTTCTCTTATTTTTAAAATGGATTTGCAAAGAAAGCTTCTCGGGTCTCTCGAATAGGAATTCCAGTGACTGCCTCAATGACAGGAGTCAATACGAGGAGGACGATGAGAGCGGGTCCAAAAGCACCAATGGGCCTAGTAGCAGCAATAATGTAGGAAAAGGCCATGGTAGAATCATCAGTCTTCTTGGCATAGACTGGTTGTACTGACAAGAGTCCTGGGTTGCGCAAGACCATATCCTTGGTTTCTTCTTCTCCAAACTTTTCAGCCCAAATGGCAAAGGTATCCGCAAAAACAGAGGAATCAAAGGCCAAGGAAAGTGGCTCAGTCTTGACCATACCGAGAGCGCGCTCTTCTC
>CAKOGP040002067.1:0-10307 GCA_933822405.4 Cylindrotheca closterium
CCTCCTACGATTCCTTCTTGCCGTCATCGTCACGGGCGCCCAGGCCAAGAAGGCGGAGGATGCAGAACCCAAGAAGCCACCGACCAAGGCCCTAGATGTGCTGAGTGATAGCGAGTCGTCCGGTGACGGCGATGATGATGACAGTCCCCCGACCTTTGAGTGGACCACCATCATCAAAAAGTCTTTGGTTGCTTCCACTCCAAAACCTGTGGAGGACAAGAAAGTCCCTCCTCATGGCACCCAAGTCTCCTGAGGACGACGATGCCTGGATCGACCAGCTTGCTCAGATGGACCTCACCAACGACAGACCAAGCCCTCTGTTCGTCATGATCTTCCCAGCCAAGGAGGATGGATGCTACTTTGTGGTGGTTCGCCTGCGCTATCTCCCGCTTGCAATGAACGTGCTCGACAACCTGCCGTCCTTTCTCCAGTTTCACCTTGGCGAGTCATCGTTCCCCAATTTCATCCGAGTTATCAAGAACTGGTCCGCTACCGACCTCGCCTACCCCGTGGAGATTCTCGAGGGCACTCTCCACATCGACATCCACGCCAAACATGTTTGGGATGTAGACGATGGCCTTTCCGTGATCGGTTTCCTTGACGATTGGAACGAGAGTCAGGCTCAGCTCCAGACCGCTCTCCAGACCATCAAGACCATTACTGACAAGAAGAACAGTTTGAACCGGGACTTACAGTCCGTTCGTGACGATTTGGAGGCAATGAAGGCCGCCCAAGAGACTGCTGCTGCTAGGCCTGTTCCGATGCTCACAGTGGACGTCCCTACAGGTCCACCAGGCCAGACACGTGTCAGCACTACTACACTACTCAGTCCCTCGGCCCATGGCACTGCTCCACCGGCGACGGCTCATGAAACGGACGGAGAAGATGGGGAGGACCAACCCAATGCGTCCTCTCCTATGGACACCGGTCGTGGGGGTATCAGTACCCCCACGACGGGTCCATGATAAACAAAAGATCGCCTGCTGCTCGGTTGCGGCGGAACAGGCATAGATCGTTTATCACCAGCAACCGGTCAAGAGCGGCTCCACACACCTCCTCTCTTGATTCCCTTTAAGTTCCTTCCTTCCAGGAGATGGTTTTGGTGACAACCATCTTGTTCGTGCACAGGGTTCCGCCCGACTCGCCTTCCAGAATATTAACACTATTCCCGATGAGTCAGACGACCCTAAACAAGCACAACTCAACCACTGGATTCGAAGTGAATGTGTGGACTTTTTACTTCTGGCTGAATTGAACAAATTCTGGCCAGCAATTACACCAACCAACCGATGGCGTGAACGTGCCAGCACTATGGCTAGGAAGGGGGAAGGTTTCCATTTGGCGGTGGCCTACAATACCCATCAGCCACGGGCGGCCCATTCTACCACTCAATTTGGGGGCTGCTCGACTTCTGCCTTCAACAAAGTATCTCACCGAGTCAGGTCCAGTGGCGACGATAGCTTGGGGCGATGGGCTTGGATACGTCTTCAGGGCCGAACACGAGGCGTTGGCCAGCGCGACTTGGTGGTGATCTCTGCCTACCGACCAAACCCACCGAACGACGGGCATCAAACAGTGTGGTTCCAACATAAGGCCCACTTCAGCCGCACCAACCGCGATGCAGAACCCAGGGAAGCTTTCATCAAGGACCTCTCGACGGCAATCAACAAATGGCGCAACGGAGGCTGCTCTATCATCTTGGGCATCGATGCCAACGATGACTTATCCTCCTACTCCCCGAAGTCTTTCCGTTTTCGGATGAGCGAAGTAGGACTGGTCGAGGCGATCCAGTCCAAGCACCCAGGGTCCCATCAGGCCACTTACCAGCGGAACCTCCGTGGGTATCCGATTGACGGCATCTTCGCGACGCCTGACGTGCCCATCCTGGCCGCCGGGTACTACCCTTTTGACGAACACGTCGCCTCCGACCACCGGGGCCTGTGGATCGACTTTGACTTGAACAGTCTCCTTGGCGGACACCAACCTACGAAATCCACCCATGTTCCACGCCGGCTGGTGATGCACAACAAACGGGTGGTTCAACGATACGTCCAATTGGCGGAGCAGGGTTATATGCGGTACAATATTCCGGGTCGTCTCTCTACCCTAGGATTCGATGTTGCCCGACAGCAGGGCGGCATCACCAAATTCCAGGCGGTCAGATTAGATCGGATACACGCTGATGCCTACACAGTTCGACGGTTGGCGGAACAGAACTGCAGGAAGTTGTCGATGGGTGGGGCAGAATGGTCTCCTAAAGGCCAATCCATTCGGGATCGGATCACCTTGTGGCGCCTTCTCCTCAACGGCCGACGTCAGCGCCGGGTGAGCTCCAGGAAGGTTCGCGGCCTGCTGCTCAAGACGAACAAGCCCTTGGCCTGGAAGTTGACCACAGCCAAACTTGAGTCCCACCTCACCCAAGACCTTGGTCAATATAGAGACGCCAAGAGGGGCCTCACTTCTAAATGGCGGAAGGCTCATGTCACTACTCGTACCCAGAGCATTGCTAAAGTCCGCCACAAGACGGCACGCCGACTAGAACGATATCACTGCTTAAGGTCCATGAAGCAACGCGAGGAGACTCGTCGGAGGCGCAAGGCTCGTTCCTCCGGTTTGTCTGGCGGTCTAAGGGCCATCCAAGTCGAACTGGAGGACAGCTCTGGCAATTGTCGGTTACAGACCATTACTGACCCGACGTCGGTCAAAGATGGATGCATGCAAGAAAATAGGGCCAGGTATCAACAAACCCAGACCCCACATCCAACTCCTCCCATGTCTGAGCCTCTCTACACTATGTTCACGGGCCCCGACGCCGACAACAACCAACAACTTCTTCTGGAGGGCAAACTCCCCATCCCTGGTGGCCTGGCTTACCCTACCCAAGCCTTCCTTCGCCACTGTCGACTGCACGACAGTTATCGGCCTCGTCCTTTCCCTTTGACGGTTGAAGAGCACGTGGACTTTTGGAGTCGCACCCCTGAGAACAAGGGTTCTGAGCCCCACGGCCTCCACAATGGCCACTTCAAGGCAGGCGCCCTTTCGGAACTGTTGGCTTCTTGTGATACGGCGTTTCGAGACCTTCCACTCCGTTTAGGCCATGTCCCGGAACTCTGGAAGAACCTGATGAACTTCGCGATTGAGAAGAAGCCTGGCGACTTCCGCCCGCAGGGGATGCGGACCATCCAGCTGTTCAACTCGGAGGCTCAAGCCAACTACAAGAAGGCGGGTTGGGCTGCAATGAAGAATGCTGAGGAGGATGACATCATCCCTAAAGGACAGTGTGGGTCACGAAAGCAGCACCAGTCCATTGATCTAGCCCTTTCCAAACGATTGATCTGGGACTCGCTCATCCTGGAACAACGGTCTTCCGGCTGGATCTCGAACGACGCGAAGTCTTGCTTCGATCGCATCGTTCACTGGGTAGCGAAGACGGCCTTGCGGAGATTCGGCCTGCCGGTCACTGTCACCAACCTAATGTTCGATATCTTGGCCAAGGCTAAACACAGGGTCCGAACTGGCTTTGGCGACTCGGATCGGACCTTTGGGCCCACTGGCGATGTTCCCTTCCAAGGCTGCGGTCAAGGCAACGGCGCAGGCCCTTGCATCTGGGTTGCAATCAGTGCCATCCTCATTGACGCCATGGAGGCCGAGGGATTTGGGTACAAGAGCCGAACTGCCCTCACTAACGAGGAGTTCTTCGCTTCGTGCTTCTGCTTCGTTGATGACACCGATGTCATGGAGTCCAACGACAACGTGGAGACGACTGGCGAAGACCTCCTCCCTTTGGTACAATCGGCTTTGGACCTTTGGTCGGGTGGCATCAGTGCCACTGGTGCCGCTTTCCGCCCCTACAGCCGCCGCCGTCGCCGATTGTTACAGCCCCTTGGACCGTTATCTGATTCGCTGGACCGCTGGACCTGGCTCCTCTCTCGCACCTCTTCAATCCTCTTCCATCGGACGGCCTCCAACTTGTCAATCTACCGACCCATCAACTCGCGTTCTCATAAGACCTTCCGCAGGGATCTTCATCACACCTGGACGGGAACCCTTCCCGGGGACGTCCAAAGGGCATCAGTAAACCTTTACCCACGGACATCCTACGTAACTGCCACGGGCACAGCCCCTGTAGATCCACCAGATCCGGAGTCCTTGCCGGCCTTGATCCTTCACATCTGGAGGGAATTGGCAGCTGACATGGACGACGATTGGGGATGGGTCCCGGAATACATCTACATTGAGGGTGACGAACAAGTCCTACTGGAGGCACTGGAGAAGGGAAAGCTATGGGTGATCAGCGACGGCTCCTTCAAGCAACAAGTGGGCACAGCAGCAGTCCAGCTACGGACTAGACGTGGAGGACACGTCATCTGGATCAAGTGCCGTACACCTGGTAAACGAGAGGATCAGAGTGCGTACCGGAGTGAACTTATTGGTCTGTTAGCTGGTATCTTGGTGGCTTCTTGGCTCCGCCTACGCCTACAGTCCCTCGCCAAACCACGAGTCCGTGTGGCGTGTGATGGGATCGCCGCGCTTCGCCAGGCCTTCTCTACTTGGCCGTTGTCCCCAACTGCTCCACACTTTGATCTCTTGTCCTCCATCCGCGAGGCCCTCCGAGTTTCCAACATCTCCTGGGCCGAACAACACGTTGGCGGCCATGCTGACCGAACCAAGACATGGCGACAGATGTCTTGGTGGGAACAACGGAACTCCGAAGTGGACGACATTGCCCAGGGCTACGCCGACGAGCTGATATCCACCAACAACATGATCGCCACCAACCCAAAGTTCTTCTCCAAACCCTGTGCGATCTACATTGACAATGAGAGGGTCTCCTGCCTGGCCTTGGAATCGGTCGACAAAGCCGTAATCCGCACCCCTAACAACCAGCCCCAAACCGAGACTCTGTGGTATTGCCTCCACGGTATGTCTTCTTCCGCCCTCACCCAAGTCTGCGAGGCCCAACTCCGCCTTGGCCCCCAATGCCTCCTCGAAGGCCTTCTCGTCCACGGCTGGGCCGACCTCCAGCAACAATTCTACCGCTCTCGCGGTAGTCGCCGATCCGGTAACCTGTGGGCTGCCAATCTATCTTGACAGCTCATCCTTATCGGTAAAGGCATGTGGAAGCATCGCAATGATGAAACGCCTTGTGGAGGAAGGCTGCATGCAAGAGAACTGTCTAGGGTATGACCAGACGCGCTACCCCTACCCCACCCCACCAATGACTGAACCTTTGTACTCCGACTTCAATGGCCCTAACGCAGAACAGAACAGCAAAGCATTGCTCCAGGGCCTCTATGAAGTTGAGACATCGGACCCTTATTAGGCGTCATTCATTGACCATTGTCGACGGCCGGAGGGCTTGGACGACCAACCACTGGAGGTGGACCTGGAGGACCATGTTAGCTTCTGGCGTAAGATGGGGGAACATAAAGGCTCGGAACCACACGGTCTGCATAATGGACATTACAAAGCGGGCGCAGCATCAAACCTACTTGCTTGCTGCGACACGATCTTTTGCTCTATCCCTTTTGCAACAGGATTTGTCCCAGCCCAATGGTGCCATTTGCTCAATTTTGCGATTGAAAAGAAACCAGGCAAGATTCGAGTGGACCTGATGCGCACGATCCAAATGATGAACTCTGAACTCCAAGCCAACAACAAAAGGGTGGGGAAATCGGCCATGGCCTATGCCGAGAAACACAAACTGATCCCATCAGGGCAACACGGTTCTCGCAAGCGTCACCAGGCCATCGATCTGGCCCTTACTAAGCGGCTCACTTGGGACCTTCTACATCTGCAATGCCGTCCCGCCGGTGGATATCCAATGATGCCAAGTCCTGCTTTGACCGCATTGTCCACTGGGTGGCAATCATTAGCCTGATGCGCTTTGGGATTCAATGGCGTACCCTTCGCTCCATGTTTGTCACCCTGATGAAGTCTAAACACCGGGTGCGTACGGGGTTTGGTGATTCCGACCGTGTCTTTACTCCTCCGACCCTGATCCCATTCCAAGGATGTGGACAAGGCAATGGGGCAGGACCTCCTGTCTGGGTGGCAATTAGCTCCATTCTCTTGGGGATGATGATTAGCAAAGGCTTTGGCTTTGACTTTCTTATGTCAATATCTTGGGCTCCGCTCTTGGCCGATTGCTTTTGTTTTGTCGATGACACTGATGTCTGCCAAGCTGCACCATCTCCTGACCAGTCTGGGGAATCTATTGTCCCAGCGGTGGCCAAAGCACTGCAATGGTGGTCCAACGGCGTCCGCCTTACTGGTGGCGCCATCCGACCAGATAAATCCTTTTGGTATCTGATTGACTTCAAGTGGAACTTGCAACAAGGTGTATGGCAATTCCGGAAGAAGCGAGATTTTAAACCATCTCTTCTTCCAACAGGCATGTCGGAATTGCGGTTGAATTGGATGATCTGGATGGCACCTCTGTGCATCTAAAGTGGCTCGAAGCGGATGAATTGGCCAAGACGTTGGGTATTCTGATGTCCCCCTGCTCCAACAGTAAAGCTCAACTCGTGGTTATGCAAGGGAAGGCAAAAGCATGGGCGGACCAGATCCAACCTAGTTTCCTCCAACAATATGATGTCCTTCCTCTCCTTTGCACCACAATCCAGAAGACTTTGGAGTACCCAATGGCGCTCACCTTCTTCTCTCCACAGGAGTGGGACCAGATACTATCCCCAGTGCTCCGGGCGTCACTGCCCAAGGCTGGTATCTGCCGCAACTTTCCTCGTGCTATGGTCTACGCCCCCATTGCACTCCAGGGAGTGGGTGTTCCCCATCCGTACGGCCTCCAAGTCATCAAGCACTTGGACATGCTACTTCGCCATCCGGCTAACCAGACCAAAACGGGCGCCTTCTTGGAGGCAG
Source organism: Cylindrotheca closterium (assembly GCA_933822405.4). Lineage (NCBI taxonomy): Eukaryota > Bacillariophyta > Bacillariophyceae > Bacillariales > Bacillariaceae > Cylindrotheca > Cylindrotheca closterium. Next base: position 6,883 of record CAKOGP040002067.1, read on the forward strand.
TCCTCCAGGCACATCAGCTCAAGACCGGTACCTCCTATGGCCTCTTCCAACAAGTCTATTCCAACACCTCCATCCTGGCCTCTGATATGTGGGCCAAGCGGACCTGGAGTGAACTTGATTCTCTCTCCATACATCTGGAGTTTGATTCTCCCTCCCTCCAACCAATGCGCCAAGGGGATCAACTGTTAGTGGACTTGTTCATTGACTCTTTGGTGGATCAGCATACATTGAAATGGCTCAACTGGTGTCGGATCTTCCTTCACGCTGTCACTCTCTCCGATATTGTGAATGCTGAAGGGACAGCGATCACTCTGGACGCATGGAAAGGGATACGAGCAGATTACCTTGCTGACAGGTACCAATGGCCCCGTACTGCTCGTCCGTCTAATCAGTGGTGGACTATGTGGCAGCAATGGATTTCTACTCACCTGACAGGCCACTCCAACCGACGCCGCCTCAGCTCCCCGTTAGGCCTGTGGCACTCAGCTGACTTGTCCTGGAAGTGGCAATACTCCCCCTCTACCAATACCCTGTTCCACCACGAGGGTCAGATATGGATCCCATCTGAGCCTACTTCCTCCACCAGCCGCCAGCGCACCTTCTACTTGCCTCGCCACTTCAACCTTGATCTCCCACCTCTACCAGTGAACACTGTCCGCGCCTTGGTCTCTGTCTTCTCTAGCCGGTCTCCAAGCCACAAGAGCCGGGTCCTCCTCCACTCTACTGGCCCACACCAACCAGCCGAAACACCTCACCAACCCGCCGAAACACCTGCCCCCCATCTTCCATCCTTGATCTTTGGCACCAATTTGGCAGTCTGGCTGAGTCAGGTTCTCACGGCTGGGTTCCAGAGGTCATTACCTTGAAGGTAGTGAGAATCGCCTGGTTCAGGCCCTTCTTGCCGGTACCCTTCGTGTGGTGAGCGACGGCTCTTACAAAGCTAAAGTGGGCACAGCATGCGCTCAAATTCTCACTGAGGATCGCAGGAATATCATCTGGATCACCTGCCAAACCCCTGGAAAATTTGAGGATCAGAGTTCAACGCGAAGCGAATTGATTGGCCTTATGGCTTCTCTCCTGGTGCTGGAATGGATGGCTCAGCTTGCCCAACTGAAGCTCTTTGCCAGCCAACCTTTGGTCGAGATGGCCTGCGACGGCCTCATCGCCCTGGATAAGTCCTTCTCAGAAGCACATCTGTCCTTGTCTGGCGCGCAGTTTGACTTGGCCTCCACCATCCGGGCCTTGCTTTGCCACCTTCCTCTCCAAGTTCATCGGCATCATGTCAAGGGTCACCTAAATAAGCAGCGTCCTTTCTCTCAACTGGACTGGTGGGAGTAGCGCAATGTGGAAGTCGACTCCAAAGCACAAGCCTACCGCCGCCTGCTGGAGTCTACAGGCCACTCTGCTGCCTCCAACCCCCGCTTCTTCCATGAACCTGTGTCCTTATTCATTGATGGTGTTAAGTCTTCCAAACTGGATCAGGCTCACATCATGGAGCTGGTCTCTCTTCCTGCCCTTCATATTGGTCCTCCAAGGACCGCCTCTCCGAGCAGTCCATCCGTGAGGTCGATTGGTTGTCTCTGGCACGCGCCATGAAAGCCCTCCCGGCCAATCTTCAACGCTGGACACCCAAGCATATCTCCGGTATGACAGGGGTGGGAAAATTCTTGGCCATTTGGAAGCGTTCGGCAACGAGCTCTTGCCCCAGATGCTCCTCCTGCCCGGTGGAAGACCACCTCCATGTCCCACGCTGTTCTGCTCCTACTGCAGCTGCAGAATGGTCGAAACGCCATCTTGCCTTCCGGACCTGGATGCAGACCCAGCAGACCGCCCCAGAGATCGAAGCCTTCCTCTTTGAGTACCTGAAGACGGTCCGCCAGCCTACCCTGGGAGTTCCCAATGTCCGAGCCTGGTCTTGCCAGCCTCATCTCTTCCAACGTGCAATCTCCTCCCAAGCCAAGCTTGGGGCCCAGGGCCTCCTTGAGGGCCTAGTGTCCCCCAAATGGAGACATCTGCAGGCCCTTCACTTCTCCTACATCGGCTCCAAGAAGTCCGCCAACCTTTGGGCTTCCCGCCTGATCCAACAACTGATCCGGATCGGGCACTACATGTGGAAAGACCGCAACCGGCTTGCCCACTCTGAAGACAGCTCCTGGTAAACGGCTTGCAAGCGGGAGATTGACATCGGCATCCGCGAACAGTTTGCCATGGGCCTGATTGATATCCCCCCACGCTCGCAGTACCTCTTTCGTGACTCCCACGAAACTGTCCTCAACAAATCACTTGAAGATCGTCAACATTGGCTGCGCCTTGTCTCCCATGAGAGAGCGACCAATTGTCGCTCTCTAGCCAGGCAACGCCAGATGATCTTCAACCTGGCACACCCCGCCAACCCAACATCGACTCGGCCAACCGGCGCAAGTCCATAAACAGTCAGATGTCTCGGCCATCTCTCTGCCCCTCTATGTTTCACTCTCCCTCTGTCGACCACAGGACGAGGGAACCACAGTTTGTTACGTAGATGGTCGCCACATTGTTCTGGAATACTGTGCCATTGGGACGCTCTCCATTCACTTGGATTGATACACCCATGGCAGTAGGGCGCAAGAACAAGTGGCTTCCCACCTGCTACACAATCATGCCCACCATCACCTTCAAAAACTCAAAAAACTAAATAAAAATACGCCGCCTCGAGTGACAAGATCGTTTCTACATGTGCAAGGGTGCAATGTAATATCCGATAGGAGCAACTTCCTTGGGATTGGATGCCTCAAACTGGTTCAACAGTACTGGACTCACATCCGTATGGTAAATGGCCATGACAGCCGTCAACGGCAATCTAGAAACTTGAGATAGTTTTAATACGATTAATGCATCAGTTATATATACATATATGAAGCATCGCAATGATGTCTTTCATTCTGACGACAACATCGTCAACCAACAACTCTCAATCGACGCATCCACAAAGAGTTTGACATGGGTCTTCGCGACCTGCCTCGGAACCTTCGCCCTGCCATCCGTCGATCCCGCCTTGTGGAAGTCCTCCAACTCCAACTGGCGGAGGAATGGGTCCTCGTCATCTCCAAAGCCTGCCGCAAAATCAGACGATCTCTTGCAGGCAGGCGACGATTCATGTGGGAACTGACCCACCCTACTTCTAGTCCAGCAGCCCCCTGACCTACTTGTCTACATATTTACCAAAGTGATTCTGGTACCGGTACATCACAAGCCACACGTACCCCAGTCTAACACATACATATTCTCCACCCCACCTAGCATGGGAGAGCCGATCGTCCCTTCTCCTCAAGGGCCGACGTCAGTGCCGGGTGAGCTCCAGGAAGGTTCGCCGCCTGCTGCTCAAGACGAACGAGCCTTTGGCCTGGAAGTTGACCACAGCCGAACTTGAGTCCCATCTCACCCAA
>CAKOGP040002068.1:0-10294 GCA_933822405.4 Cylindrotheca closterium
ATGCCAAGTGCCGAGCAGTACCAGCATCAGGAACAATATTATCAAGCTGAAGAAAATCAGCAATGGAATGATCAGTACAACTATGAACAAGAAGAGTATTATCCTGAAGAACAGGAGGCGCACGAACCTATGATGAAGATTCCCCATTTTCCTTTCATGAAGAGCATTACTGACCCAAAAATACTCGTAAACTAACAAAGCTTCCTAAGTTTCCTAACCCATTTCTGGAACCTGATTTGTCTTCGTTTATTTCAGCATTGGAAAAATTTGATGATGAAGATGGTCCCATGACTAAGGATGAAAAAGAGTTTCTTTTGAATGATTCTTTGCTTCGTATACCTATGCCAAAACAAGACGTAAATTCTATGGAGGATTCGATGAGAAAAAAGCGACTATCACCTACATCTTTGGTGATTTGGAAGACAATTGGAGGAATTGAAAGTGGAAAAGTTTTACGAGTATTATTTGATTCAGGGGGATCGCATACGATGATCAATGCAAGGGCGATTCCTGAAGATGCTAAGGTACAAAGTATTCAAAATGCGAAGAAATGTACTACTCTTGCTGGTGATTTTGTTTCTGACAAATGTGTAAAATTGCGGGACGGAGTCTTTCCCGAATTTGACAAACACCGCAGAATCGCAGGTGTCGACGGTGTCAAGGCGAATGTCTTTGATTCGCCAGCATGTCCACATGACGTCATAATCGGACGCGACCTTCTACACGAAATGGGCTTGGATATCCAATTTTCAAACGGAAAAGTCAAATGGATAGACAAGTTCATTCCAATGAAAGCTCCAGATCATTGGCAAAATCACACTCAATGGCATTGGATCGCGATGTTTTAGATATCTACGATGCTGATGATGCTGATGATGCCTTTATCATGGATGCAAAATATGAAGCTACTTCAGGTGCTGAAGTTGCTGACAAGCAACAACATCTAACTGAAGATCAGCGCAAACTTTTGGCTCAAGCGTTGAAGAATACAGACAAGATTTTTGATGGTCAACTCGGCCATTACAAGCATGAGAAGGTTCCCTTGGAGCTCATTGAGAATGCGCAACCCGTGTTTTCAAAAGCGTATTCTGTACCGAAGCAACATGAACCTGCATTTCTCAAAGAACTGAAACATCTACAAGAAATAGGAGTTCTTGAACGAACAGGCCCGTCGGAATGGGCATCGCCAACATTCATCATTCCAAAGAAGGACGGTAGGGTGCGATGGATCAGCGATCTCAGACAGCTGAACAAGAATATCAAGCGTAAAGTATACCCCTTACCTTTGATTGATGATATTGTTGCGCGTCGTTCTGGCTACAAGTACTTCACAAAACTTGATCTCACAATGATGTATTATTCTTTTGAATTGGATGAGCCGAGCAAAAAACTTTGCACGATCAACACCCAGTACGGTCTGTACCAATACAACCGCATGGCTATGGGATTGAAACCGGCTCCTGACTTTGCCCAGTACTACATCGAACAAACTCTACGCGACCTAAAACAAAAAGGTGTCGAAATTTATATTGACGATGTTGGCCTGTTCTCCAATTCCTACGAAGAACATATGGCCTTGATCCAAGAAGTATTGCAGCGACTACAAGCTGCTGGTTTCAAAATCAATCCCTTGAAGTGCGAGTGGTGTGTCCAAGAAACTGATTTCTTGGGCCATTGGTTGACTCCTGAAGGCGTCAAACCGTGGAAGAAAGAGATTGATGCCATCCTCAAGATGTCAGCACCTACAAATGTAACAGAATTGCGTGCATTTCTTTGTGCTGTTACCTTTTACCGCCACATGTGGCCGCGTCGATCTCATCTTCTCAAACCCCTTACAGAGCTCACAGGCAAAGGAATGTTTGAATGGACTGATCAATGTGCAAAAGCTTTCGCTGAGATGAAAGCTCTCATGGCTAGCGATATAATGATGCGCTACCCCAATCCAAACAAACCCTTTGAAATCTATACTGATGCGTCTGACTACCAGATGGGCGCTGACATCATGCAGGAAGGTAAACCCGTCGCCTACTGGAGTCGTAAGCTCAATGCTGCACAACGCAATTACTCAGTAATGGAAAAAGAAATGTTGGCTGTTGTACATTGTTTGAAAGAATTTTGATCTATGATATATGGTGCCAAGTTAACTATTTTTACTGATCATAAAAATCTCACCATGCGAACGTTGAACACACAACGAGTTCTTCGTTGGCGTATGTTTGTTGAAGAGTTTGGTCCCGATTTCGTCTATTTGCTTGGCTTCCGCAAATGGAGAATCCGTCTGTAGGGAAGAGTCCAAATAAGGGTAAATTGATTGCGTTTGATAAAATTACAGGTTTCTGTTGATCCTGGAGACGAAATCTACACGTTTGAAAATAATGTTCTCGTAAAAGAAAATGATTTGATCACGCCACCAACAGAAGCCGAGTTCAACAGTACCTTTTGATGTCAGTTCTCCTGTTGCCGAGATGGAGATATTCAGGAACACCTGACCATTGACGACATTGAAATGGAAGAGTCCTTTTTGAATCATCCTCCTCTACAGACGATGCCAAACCCAATCACAATGCCAAACATTCAACAACATCAAACTCAAGATCAACTGCTCATGCAACGAGCTCAACGCGATGCACAGCACTACCAGATCACGACAATTGACGAGCGTCTCATCATCACCTATCAAATCGATCCTGCACGTCAAGACGATTGGAGAATTTACTTGCCTTTGAGTTTGGTTGATGATGTGATCACCTGGTATCACCTTGTGCTTGGACACAGAGGAAAAACGTCAATGTATGCTACAATTGCAAAGCGATTCTATTCTCCTGGATTGAAGCAACAAATTGAACGATTCAATTGTGAAATTTGCCAACTCAATAAAGCGGCAAATGTTCAATACGGACAGTTACCTGAACGACACGCGGATTTGGTTCCATGGTTCTCCGTTGCGGTCGATTTGATTGGTCCATGGAAAATTGACGTCAACGGTAGAGAACTTGAATTCAACGCGTTGACTTGTATTGATCCCGTGACAAATCTCACTGAACTTGCTTTTATCGAGAATAAAACTGCAACACACGTAGCAAGCGTGTTTGAAATGCTGTGGTTGTCGCGATATCCAAGACCATACAAATGTATTCACGATCAAGGAGGCGAATTCATTGGCGAAGCCTTCCAAGCGAAACTCGCTACTTGGGGAATCCATGATGGCGGAACCACTAGCAAGAATGCGACCGCAAATGCGATCTGTGAAAGAATGCATTTGACAGTGGCAAACATTTTGCGCACCAGATACAATAATGCCGCTCCAAACTTTCAAGTTGCTGTTGAAGAAGTCAAGCGAGCTCTTGCTGCTTGTAACCATGCAATGAGATGTGCTGTATCGACAGCTTTGATGAACAATACTCCTGGTGAGACTGTGTTTCATCGTGACATGTTACTAAACATTCCTGTGATTGTCGATCTACTTTCTATGCAGCAAAAGAGACAGTATAAGATCAATGAAAACTTGAGGAGACAGAACGCGAAACAAAAAGAGTTTGATTACAGAATTGGTGGAGAAGTTTTGATCAAGAATACTGATGGAAGAAATTTGGATCCGAAATACAGAGGTCCGTATCCTATTACAAATGTTTACACTAATGGTACAGTGGAAATTCAGCGCACAAATGCGATCTGTGAGAGGATCAACATCAGACGGCTTGTGCCGTTCCGTCGAGTCTAATGGACGATATACTTGCATCGCCCATTGCGTCAAGAACCACCTCTGAAGTTGAATGGAGGATCAAGTGGATGTAAGGACGCCTTGTGACTTTAGTGTATGATCAATCGACTGGCTCTGATCATAGAAGGGAAGAGTGTAATGACCTTGGAGTGACCTTGGAACTAGATTAGACCCTTTGGAGGTACAGACATAGCTTTAGGCCTAACTCTTACGTCACTCCTTTCTGTGGCTTTCTGAGAGACTCTTATAACTTCTGTTGTGACCCATTCCTATCTCTTCTTCTAGGCTGGTTCACATTGAACTCTTTTTAAACGCCACCAATTGACAACGCCAGACTTGCAGTTTTGGGCTAGTATGCTCGGCCCGTACGAAATGAAATTCAACAAAATTCAACGAAACTCTACGAAATTCAACGCTCAACGAAAGCTACGAAATCTCTCTGCGAGCTAATTTTGTAAATCTGTAGATTTGCGGTGTGTTTTTCGCGCAAGAAAAAGACTGAAAAGCACATTGCAACGGTCGTGGAAACACCTGCAACGAAACCAACGAAATCCAACGAAATCCAACGAAACCCAACGAAACCCAACGAAACCCAACGAATTCCAACGAATCTTACGAAACACAACGAAATCGAACGAGATCCAACGAAACCTACAAGGCACATGTGATATATATGTGCACAGGAGTATTTGAAAACGACGTATTTTTCGTACTAAGGCCACGGCAATCCGTGATCCAACGGTATTCATTCACGGATGATGTTAGCGGCACTGGAGTATTTGAAAATCAAATACTACCTCTAAAGTAACCCGGAGCTAAGGTATATCAGCCAATCAAAACTAAGGTGTCGCTTTCAAACTAAGCAAATGTGGAGGGAAAACCTTAGCCAATGACAATCTTTTTCTTTTCCAACAATTATGAGCACTAAAAACCAAAGAACAACTTCGGTCTAGTTAGTCCATTGTCCATGAAATGCAAAACATTTTTGTCGCTCCTACTGCCTTTTGATACAGTATGGTTTGGCATTCAACCAGCAATACTCCGTCGCCGTCGCTTGAGTAACTACAAACTTATCAAGCCATCTCTGAGAAGAATCCATCAAGCAGAAGAGAAATGGCGTCGCTCCAGGTAAAGTTGATTGTGATATGTTGTGATTGTCAATCATGACCGTGACATTGGTCGTACCCAACAATACACCGTTGTCGTCGCTTGATTATCAGTACAGACTTATCAATCCATCTCTGGGGAGAATCCATCTAGCAGAAGAGAAATGGTGTCGCTCGAGGTAACGTTGATTGTGATATGCTGCGATTGTCAATCATGACCATGACAGTGTTCGCCATTGGTTGCATTACACTGTTGTCGTTGCTTGATTATTACAGACTCATCAAGCCATCTCTGAGAACAATCCATCCAGCAGAAGCGAAATGGCGTCGCTCAACAAGGTAATTTTGATTGTTGGATGTTTACATCGTGCATCATATTGATGAAAGAAGTCGCTCATGTCATGATATGGTTTTGTTGCATTCAACCAACAATACACCATCGTTGTTGCTTGATTGCTGAGACTTATCAAATCAACCGAACAGAAGAGAAATGGAGTATGTCAAGGTAAGTTTGACTGTCGGATGTTGCAATTGTGAATCATGAAGATGAGGACGGTGGTCATCAATACTCAACTACTTCACCCAACAATACACCATTGTCGTTGCTTGATTACTACAGACTTTGTATCAAGCCATCTCTGAAAAGAATCGATCCAGAAGAAAAGAAATGGTGTCCCTCAAGGTAAGTTTGATTGTTGAAGGTTGCGATTTGCATTCATGACCGTGACAGTGGTCGCTATTGCTTGACTACTTTACCCAACAATACATTGTCGTTGTTGCTTGATTACTACATACTCATCAATCCATCTCTGAGAAGACTCCATCCAGCAGAAGAGAAATGGCGTCGCTCCAGGTAAGGTTGATTGTGATATGTTGTGATCGTCGACCATGTTGATGAAACAAGTCGCTCATGTCTTGATGTGGTGTGCATTCAACCAACATTACACAGACCTCGTTGCTTGATTACTACAGACTCATGAAGTTGTCGTTGCTTTTTTATTACAGACTTATCAAGCCATCTCTGAGAACAATCCATCCAGCAGAAGTGAAATGGCGTTGCTCAACAACGTAAGTTTGATTGTTGGATGCTTCCATTGTGCATCATGTTGATGAAACAAGTCGCTCATGCCTTGATATGGTTTGCATTCAACCAATAATACACTGGCAGCGTCACTTGATTACTACAGACTTATCAAGCCATCTCTGGGGCGAATCCATCAAACAGAAGAGAAATGGCGTCGCTCTAGGTGTGTTTAATTGTTGTATGTTGCGTTTGTCAAGGAGGATGGTCACAGTGGTCTCCATTTCTTGACTACTTTACCCAAGAATACACCCTCGTCGTCGCTTGATTACTAGGACAGACTTATCATTCCTCATAGCTTCTAATACCATACAAAACACACTTTTTAAAAAAAAGCTGAGCACCAGCATATTAGTACTAAGAATGAACAAAGTTCTGTAGCAAATAATGGATCTTCTTATTTTGCTTTTGAAAGATTATCAAATGTCTCCTGTTCTTTGGTCATTTTTTCTTTCTAGGGTGGCCCTCCATGAAAGAAATCAGGTAAGTGTCCGGCTAAGGGTTTCCAAGATAGTACTAGCGTGATACTACTACAGCCAGCAGAAGGTTTTGTACAAAGGCGTCCCTTGGCTTGGCGTGTACGACTGGCGATACCTTGTTGACGAAGCTGATGATTTGTCATCATCACTTGATGCACCAATTCCGTAGTCCCCAATTCCATTTGCAGACCTGTCATCATCCTCGTCATATTTCATTCCCACTTGTAAAATCAACAGTGCCTTGGTTTGGGACAAATTTTCCTTTTGGCATTGACGGGTGGTTAAGGACCTCTGCCATCAGTTCTTTTGAAATCTTGAAAATCGCTTCCTCCATAGGGTGTGGTGACTTTGCAGAGGATGGATCATTTTGATGTCGCCGTGAGAGGAAGTACTCATGGCTTCTCTTAGCTTTCTCCTCCTTTGCAGTTTGAAGTTTCTTTGACTTCCGGTCGCCTCCAGCCTTATGATTGATTTTTTTGTTCTTATCTTCCTTTCGGACGGCCCATGTTGATGTTGACGCAAATGAAAAGACGAAATTTCCAAAGTTCACAACTTTCAAAATAAAACTGTTGGTCGTTATGTCCGTTATTTGTCGTTACGACCATTTCAAATATATTTTTGATCCGGAAAGTGAGATTTGTAAGCGACATCTTGGTTGTGTAGACGTGCGTAGAATCTGTACTGTCGCTCACAAAAAAAATCCGCACATATTTATCATACCTGCCAACCTAGGCACATGTGATATATATGTGCACAGGAGTATTTGAAAACGACGTATTTTTCGTACTAAGGCCACGGCAATCCGTGATCCAACGGTATTCATTCACGGATGATGTTAGCGGCACTGGAGTATTTGAAAATCAAATACTACCTCTAAAGTAACCCGGAGCTAAGGTATATCAGCCAATCAAAACTAAGGTGTCGCTTTCAAACTAAGCAAATGTGGAGGGAAAACCTTAGCCAATGACAATCTTTTTCTTTTCCAACAATTATGAGCACTAAAAACCAAAGAACAACTTCGGTCTAGTTAGTCCATTGTCCATGAAATGCAAAACATTTTTGTCGCTCCTACTGCCTTTTGATACAGTATGGTTTGGCATTCAACCAGCAATACTCCGTCGCCGTCGCTTGAGTAACTACAAACTTATCAAGCCATCTCTGAGAAGAATCCATCAAGCAGAAGAGAAATGGCGTCGCTCCAGGTAAAGTTGATTGTGATATGTTGTGATTGTCAATCATGACCGTGACATTGGTCGTACCCAACAATACACCGTTGTCGTCGCTTGATTATCAGTACAGACTTATCAATCCATCTCTGGGGAGAATCCATCTAGCAGAAGAGAAATGGTGTCGCTCGAGGTAACGTTGATTGTGATATGCTGCGATTGTCAATCATGACCATGACAGTGTTCGCCATTGGTTGCATTACACTGTTGTCGTTGCTTGATTATTACAGACTCATCAAGCCATCTCTGAGAACAATCCATCCAGCAGAAGCGAAATGGCGTCGCTCAACAAGGTAATTTTGATTGTTGGATGTTTACATCGTGCATCATATTGATGAAAGAAGTCGCTCATGTCATGATATGGTTTTGTTGCATTCAACCAACAATACACCATCGTTGTTGCTTGATTGCTGAGACTTATCAAATCAACCGAACAGAAGAGAAATGGAGTATGTCAAGGTAAGTTTGACTGTCGGATGTTGCAATTGTGAATCATGAAGATGAGGACGGTGGTCATCAATACTCAACTACTTCACCCAACAATACACCATTGTCGTTGCTTGATTACTACAGACTTTGTATCAAGCCATCTCTGAAAAGAATCGATCCAGAAGAAAAGAAATGGTGTCCCTCAAGGTAAGTTTGATTGTTGAAGGTTGCGATTTGCATTCATGACCGTGACAGTGGTCGCTATTGCTTGACTACTTTACCCAACAATACATTGTCGTTGTTGCTTGATTACTACATACTCATCAATCCATCTCTGAGAAGACTCCATCCAGCAGAAGAGAAATGGCGTCGCTCCAGGTAAGGTTGATTGTGATATGTTGTGATCGTCGACCATGTTGATGAAACAAGTCGCTCATGTCTTGATGTGGTGTGCATTCAACCAACATTACACAGACCTCGTTGCTTGATTACTACAGACTCATGAAGTTGTCGTTGCTTTTTTATTACAGACTTATCAAGCCATCTCTGAGAACAATCCATCCAGCAGAAGTGAAATGGCGTTGCTCAACAACGTAAGTTTGATTGTTGGATGCTTCCATTGTGCATCATGTTGATGAAACAAGTCGCTCATGCCTTGATATGGTTTGCATTCAACCAATAATACACTGGCAGCGTCACTTGATTACTACAGACTTATCAAGCCATCTCTGGGGCGAATCCATCAAACAGAAGAGAAATGGCGTCGCTCTAGGTGTGTTTAATTGTTGTATGTTGCGTTTGTCAAGGAGGATGGTCACAGTGGTCTCCATTTCTTGACTACTTTACCCAAGAATACACCCTCGTCGTCGCTTGATTACTAGGACAGACTTATCATTCCTCATAGCTTCTAATACCATACAAAACACACTTTTTAAAAAAAAGCTGAGCACCAGCATATTAGTACTAAGAATGAACAAAGTTCTGTAGCAAATAATGGATCTTCTTATTTTGCTTTTGAAAGATTATCAAATGTCTCCTGTTCTTTGGTCATTTTTTCTTTCTAGGGTGGCCCTCCATGAAAGAAATCAGGTAAGTGTCCGGCTAAGGGTTTCCAAGATAGTACTAGCGTGATACTACTACAGCCAGCAGAAGGTTTTGTACAAAGGCGTCCCTTGGCTTGGCGTGTACGACTGGCGATACCTTGTTGACGAAGCTGATGATTTGTCATCATCACTTGATGCACCAATTCCGTAGTCCCCAATTCCATTTGCAGACCTGTCATCATCCTCGTCATATTTCATTCCCACTTGTAAAATCAACAGTGCCTTGGTTTGGGACAAATTTTCCTTTTGGCATTGACGGGTGGTTAAGGACCTCTGCCATCAGTTCTTTTGAAATCTTGAAAATCGCTTCCTCCATAGGGTGTGGTGACTTTGCAGAGGATGGATCATTTTGATGTCGCCGTGAGAGGAAGTACTCATGGCTTCTCTTAGCTTTCTCCTCCTTTGCAGTTTGAAGTTTCTTTGACTTCCGGTCGCCTCCAGCCTTATGATTGATTTTTTTGTTCTTATCTTCCTTTCGGACGGCCCATGTTGATGTTGACGCAAATGAAAAGACGAAATTTCCAAAGTTCACAACTTTCAAAATAAAACTGTTGGTCGTTATGTCCGTTATTTGTCGTTACGACCATTTCAAATATATTTTTGATCCGGAAAGTGAGATTTGTAAGCGACATCTTGGTTGTGTAGACGTGCGTAGAATCTGTACTGTCGCTCACAAAAAAAATCCGCACATATTTATCATACCTGCCAACCTACAATACACAGAAATATATAGACAGTGTCTGCCGTGTCCCACAAAAGGCTGAGGACTAACTTAGGCACAGTAGCGATTGAAAGATTGCTAAAGAGATATTATGAGCTTAATGGAGAACTACTTCCCTGGGCAGAACGCGATAGCCATACTGACATCAGCAGAGAAGGTGTGTACTGGAGACACACAACTTCTACTGCAGTCTTGATAAGATGTATTCGTCAGACTGTCTCCACCTCATTGCCACATCACTGTCGGCTCGTAGCGTAGGTAATAGATGTACTCGACATTTGGCAAGATTGCTTTTGACAAGACTACTGTGGGCATGCTGAGTAAGGGGGCGTTTGTAGAAGTACTCATATCAGAGTAATCGATGTTCATTCGACTGATATGATTCGACTAGTTGGACTAGTGGACTAATGTGAGCCACGACATTCTGC